>QRFJ01000014.1:3940541-3975541 GCA_006176705.1 Cocos nucifera
CGTCACGCGAATAGAGCGAGGGCTCCAGTAGTGGGAGCAGCCCTTATGTGGTGCAAGCAGTAGGAGAAGCACAGATACTTAGGGAAGTGGAGCCATTGTGAAGACTAGCGTAGAGGTCCCTAACTTTTATGGAAGCTGAGACCCCTCCGTGGTCTTAGACAGGTTAGTCGCGATGGACCAGTATTTCGAACTAGAAGAGATTACGGACTCGGAGCGGGTACGTTTCACTACCACGAAGTTGAAGAAAACAAAAAGGCAGGCTTATGGTGAGCACATGTACGACAGAAGAGGGAGCAGGAGGACGAAGCTCAAATCACTCCGCTCCGCTTTCCGCTTGCCGCGCTTCGCACAGCTTCGCGCATGCGAAACGCCTAAGTTCAAAGAACGCGCGTCGCTCATTCATCCAGGAAAGAATGCCTCGTTCGGCTCATTTATCTGATCTAATTTCATGGTAGTAGTGTCCATGCTCTCCAACTACTATTTCCTACTACCCAACCATTAATGCGCGATCATTCTCAAATCCAATTATACCTCCCGTCTTTGTCTCTGGCTGATCAGCACCAATTGCAACTCAAGTTAGACTAGGACCAGCTTATCTTCGCTCTCCAAAGTTCCCCGTCCATCCCAGCTAACCCAAGTATTGGAGGGAAAACCCTAGGCTAATGGGATTGAGGGAATTGGGGAACCATAACCACTCGGAAAAAGATGAGTAACCAGCTATTTTTTTCATTTTCAAAATGTGATGATTTACCCGTGACTGAGCGAAACCATAGTAAGTACAACGAGGGTGATCAAAATGTCAATTCGGAGAGAGGAAGATCGACTAGCCAACCAAAGTGGAGGACCTCCTTAAGATGGGAAGAGGGTTTGACCACTTATAGGAATGTTATTCAATAGCGCACCAAATGCGCGCAATAAAGCAGAGCTAGAAGGAATGAATTCTTGTCAAAAGAATGAAGCTGGAAAAATACGACAGAGCAAGAGCGTACCTAAGCGCGCACTGCAGTTTCCTGCTTTGTTTGGAGGGCTGCGGGAATGGAATAGCCATACCCATTTTCTGATTGGAACATTTTTCGCCATAGCTATTAGAAGCTATACGACTCGGCTCTATTCTCTTAAATAAGGCTTTTCCTTTGCTATTTCCTCTCCCGCATTCGTTGTTTTCCAGAAAGATAGGGTAGTGTACCCCCCTTCCACCACTGTTTTCACCCGTAGAGCTCTGCTCGATCGCCGAAAGGACGAATCCCGGTCGTTCGCGCGTACAAAAATGCCTTCTTGCAAGAAGCATATTCATCTCGATCTGCAACTATAGAAGGATCTTGAATTGGCTGTACCCCCACCAGAAAGTGGGTAGTGCCCTTCCCTCCCACTCGGTCTTGATATGCGAATCTGAAATCTGAACGAAGGACTGACTCGAACAGATCACAGGCCCCTGAGCTCCAAAGGAATCCTTGACTTGAATAGTGAAAGAAAGAAGTATAGCACAATGACTGACTGCACTAGGACTATAACTACATGACTGACTACACTAATAGAAGTAGAGCGCTATGACTGACTATGCTAGTGAGGTATAGAGCAGTATAGCACGGTATAAAGCCGTATAGCGCACTGACTAACTACACTACTAGAGTATAGCACGTAGACTGACTGACTACACTAGTAGTTACCCATTATTCACCCAGAAGGAACAGGGGAAGGAGGGCGGTCCGATCAATTTCTATCAGATTGAGAGCATACCACGTCTGTGTCGAATCCTGTGTTTAAGAGGAGTAGCCACTTGGCTTTTCCGAAGGTTAACTTCCTTTGATTGAAAACCAAACCTTGGTCTCGTCCATTACCATTAGTAGCGGGAGAACGAATCCCGGTTCGGAACCAAATCATCCAGTCATAACGGAATCAGAGGATTATCCTTTTCCTATTGATTTCGAACCAACCTCACCTCGCATAGATCACGCCGACCTACCCACCCCGTGTGTGTGGGTGCCCAGTTCATCTCCCCTTTTTAAACTTCCCCGCTAAATCACTTCTTTTACACCGAACAAAAAAGATAAGAAAAAGAATGAAGGTATTAACATTTATATGCTGTTACTCTTCGTCGTATAGAATCCACATCAGGAAGTATTCTTCTAATTCTAAAGATATTATTATTGATGAGTTCTTTAAAAAGTTGGATGAAAAGTTAAAGAGTATCTCATCACTTAGTGATAAATCAAATGTATCTCAATATCAAGATGAAGTCATCAAATTGTTGCATGAGAGAAAGCCTAGAAATGGGTCTTCCTTAACAGACGATGAATTGGTTGAACTACAACACAAAATTGAGGATCTTACTATGAAGTTTGATGATACATGTATATATCATACTATACCGAACTTGATAAAAAGATTGATTCGTAAAGATAAGCCAACTGCTAAGGACTATCTTAAGAGCCATCTTCAATCCCAGGATGATATAGAATTGCTATATTACTTTGATCAGTATACAATAGAGGCTATCATTCTTAATGTACTCAGTATGGTCTTTCACTCACTGAAGGTGGACTCTGCAGTCCGTGTAGCTACCCTGTTAGAACAACTCGACTCAACAGTCCGGGTTCAAGCAGCATTGTTGAAATCCCGGAAGCCTAGTAAGCCCTCGAATGAGGATCGACTGAAAGAAGAGGTTTCGGAAGTGAAGTCCGATAAAAAGAAGGGAAATCGACGGTCCAAATTGAAAATTTATGCAATAGGTGCCCTCTTGGTCAACTTCTTAGTAGAAAGGGAATTGATCTCTCTGTCAGATCAGAAGAATATGAATGACTATATTAATAAGAAGAAAGGGAAGTTTTACCTACCACTCAATGTCTATGTTATTTGCAACTTTGATTTATCAATACTTCCAATCAAGCTAAACCTACCAATGGTATGCCCACCTAGTCCTTGGACTGTTTACGACTCCGAAAAGAATCCTTCTACCCTATCTGATCTGCATGGTGGTTACTTAAGCCAGCCAACAGGAGATATCTACCATCGCTACCGTCTTTTAACTTCCCATAACTATACCTATTTTTATATAAATCTAGGACCCCAGTACGATATATTGTTAAAAGTTATGAACTTGCTTCAGTTGGAGCCGTTTATGATCAACAGAGAAGTGTTGTCCTTCATTCAGAATAATCGGGATCGCTTAGTGGAATTGGGTCTTCTCATGCCTAGCTTCCTTGCTTCCTTGAATCATAAAGAAGCGTCCGATATACTGAGAAAATCTTACGATGAGGATGATTCTATTAGGAATGTATCCACCTTCCCTTCCTTGTTTCAGACCTTACTAAAGCGTATACAGCGTGCTCGTACTGAGTCCTTTATCCTAACCCTTGCCTCAGCCTACGATGGCTATAAATTCTATCTCCCGGCCTTCCTTGACTTCCGTGGTAGGATCTACCGCTCTGGAATCTTGCACTTCCATGAGCGTGATATTGCGAGAAGCCTTATTGTCTTTGCTAATAATAATAATAAAAGTTCTTCTTACAATTGTCGTACGGTCTTGATCTCTGCTGCACCCTTCCATTATAAATCCTTCGTTTCTATCACCGACTCCATTCAATGGTATATTGACAATAAAAGCGTGTTCAATACTTCGGATGATAGTCTCATCCAGTTTGCTCAAAAAGCTAAGAATCCATTTCAGTTCATAGCTAATGTGCTCGCTATCGAAAGGGATGAAACAGATCCTGCTACCTTCCCTGTAACCAAAGATGCCTCCGCAAGTGCATATCAAATAATGAGTTACTTATTGTTGGATGTTGACCTAGCTATGCGAACCAATTTAATCCAATCCCCTAACGAGAATAAGATCCGTGATATTTACTCCGAAATCCTAGAAGAGCTCAAGCCGTTCTTGCATGACAATTTAGATCATACTATCTCAACGGGCATTTGCTCTCGCATCAATCGTAAGCTAGTAAAAGCCATCTTTATGCCTCTTATCTATGGTAAGACTGTGATTAGCATAGCGAGAGATATTCAGGATGCTCTCTCTTCCTTCCTAACCTATAAGGAAAGCTACCAAGTGGCCTCTCTCTGCATGAAGTTCTGGAAACAGAGATATCCAAACATAGTAAACCTTATCAAGTTGATCAGCCATATAGGCTGGTTCTCATCATCATTGAATAGACCCGTTTATTATAGCGTCCCCATGTTTACAACTGTGCAGGATTATATGTGTCTAAAACCTGCTAATATCTGGATCTTTGATCGTATAAACAAGAAGAGACGTAAGGTGACTCTAAGAATTCCCACGCAGATTCGGGATCTTAGGAAGAGTGAGGTTTCGACCTTCGTCAACTTCATCCATCAGAAAGATGCTTTTATTGCTATGAATGTGGTTATTCAGGCGGCTATCAATTTTGATACGCGTCTCTACACAGTCCACGACAACTTTATTACAACTCCAACTTTTTCCAATGAGTTACCAAAAATCTATAGCGATGTCTTTAGGGACCTCCATTCACCACTCGAACTCATAAACAAGCTAATCGATGTTAACCTCATTAAGCCAATCCTATCAAATTACATGGATATCAATGATGAGGAAACCATAATATCTGTTGATACAAAAGAGTGGCTATCAAAGATCAAAGCCAATTGCTATCACTCTGTAAAAAACCCAATTCCACTTCACTCTTGAATTATTACAAAATAAGCATACTATTGTTTCCCCTAGGCTCCACATCTACCTTGTGGCTTCTAGGAAACAAGGATCTAGTGCCATCTTATCATTTAAAATATCATAGAGCTCATTTGATTTCAGTATAGTGGAGAGGGAATGGTCTATCATCATGGTTCTCTGTATGGAGGATTCACATATATTATTAAGTAGCAAAACCATTATATTCAAGAGCAAGATATGCTGTTTGCGAAATAAAAATTAATAACATATTGGCTCGGTAAAAAAAATTACTCAATTATGGATAATAGGACTTTATAGTTTAATAGGTTTTTTTCTTTCCATTCACTTTATGGGTTATTAATTTGCATGACATTTTTCCTTAGGTGAACAAGGTATGAAATCAACCGAAATATGGCTTAGTTAGCTTAGCCAAACAGAGTAGATTTGGACCAAGACGCCTTTTAAGGTCCAAGGCCGGCCATAATGCATTTTATATAAATCATTTTCCATGCTTGTCTTGCAAGGATCTCAAATTTTTGTGATTCTAATGATCCATTGAATGTTGTTTGCATTTTTTTTCCCTTCAAACTAAGCCTTGGTCAATATTCCTATGAATATGTTGGTATCAAACTAATGTATGGTAAATAAATAAATAATATTTTTTATGGTCATATTGTAGTATGTTTCTGATGCTACCTCCATCAATCTCCATCAAACATGTTCTTCATGATATTTTTTCTTCATTGGCCATTAGGTTTTGTTGGATTTCCCTTAAACTTTGACTATATCCAGAGAGAGCAAAATTTGGATGGCATCCACATCCTGCATATTCCAACTCATGTTCACAACAAGGCATTATTCTTTTTCAATTTGGACCATAAATTATGCACTTTGACGGCTAATAGATGAAGGCAAGTAGAGAGGCCTTCTCCTCAAAGGTGGCCACTTCTTTCAAAATATACACATTATACAATAATCCTCTTTAATTATTATTTCTTATCTAATTTCTATGCAGCAAATCCTATGCGACAAGTGAATTCTGACATATTAAGACCTAGCATGCATTACTTTTGCCAATCAAATTAAAAATAAACCATAACCTAGGATTAATAAAGATTGCATCATGGAAAAGAATAATGCATAATGTGCTTAATTAAAATATATTCTCTCATTAATAAATTTAGCACTCTTGGCCAATCTAAGCTAGTAATAAACTAGTATAAAGGAGCAAAATAGATTTAATTTGAATTATATGGTGCAATGCTATGAAGCACATGGTCATTATAATTGGTTAGCCAATTATGTGACAACAACGACTCAATGCTTCATGATGTAGTTTTTTTGGCTAAAAAATTTCAAAACTTCAAATGTGTATATAAATAAAAAAAAATATTTTTTAAATATTTCAAATATTTCTTACATTTGCATGAGCATAATATCTTATTGAATTGAAATGAGTAATCTTTAGCTTGATTTTAAAATATGTGACCTAATATACGAACTTCGTAATGGGACAAAATATTGTACTTGTTAAGTCATGCATATATTAGACCTAAAATTTTTTTTTTGGGTAAAAGACTTAAACTTACGTTCACACGAAATTATCAGAATGTCGTTGCAACAAGGTTCCACCCATAATGCTAGGAGGCAAAAGGAAACAGCTAACATTTGCTAAAGATTTTTTATTTGGCAATGACCAAAGCTATTGGAGTTATATATAAACATCGAAACGTACAGGGAGTTCTTGACAAATTTCCCCCAACTGCCGACCCACGAACCGGCACGTAGGATTCGAACCGTTTCTTGGACCAACCCAACCCAAACCCATGGACGCGCCCAAAGATAGAAACGAACGGGGGAATCGGAAGGCTGCCGCCGGCCGGCGACGCGGCGTCGTCGACGTCTGGGCCGTCAGGGACGCTGCCTCTGAAGACGGGGACGCTGCTGAAGTGCCGGTGGAAGGACGGGACGCTCCATCCCGCTGAGATCATCGAGTGCCGGCAGACGCCCTCCGGCGAACCCCACGGCTACGAGTACTACGTCCACTACACCGAGTGTGAGTCCATCGTCCGACTACTCCTTCGTAATCTAGGGTTAGGGTTAGGGCTAGGGTAAAAGTTCGTTTCTTTCGTTCTTTCTCTCTTTCTTGGAAGAAATTTGGCTTACGATTAGTGGGATAACAATGTGATTTAGCAGAAGGAATGCTTTCAATTGTTTTTTAGAGATATTTTCTTGAATTTACTATAAAAGGTATGTCCTTGGTTTGATTTCTTGGATTTAGTGAAAATTATCTCCATCTGGTTTGAGTATCATGTTCTAGTTCTCTTTTAGTTTTTCTTTTGAAATTTTTAAATTTCTCAAAGTTTTTTATTTTGCCTGTTTGATGGCGAGGTTGGATTTCTATTTAGTGAAATGGTTCCTTTTGAATTTAAATTGGTTAATCACATTCTTTTGTGGACCGGGATGTTTTAGCTTGGGTTGCTGGAGGTAAGCTTCAAAACTGGTTTAGATATGTGAATAATTACGGAATACAGGAAAAATATGCTTTTAGATGGCGTATACAGAGGTTTTCTTGAATCTGCTATGAAAAAGAAAGATGATGGCTTTTTAGTTTTAAGGGAATTTGTGCCGGAGAAGTTGGATAAAATGGAAAATTAATTGTTCTTCTTGCGAAGGTAGATTCATGTTGCTCAAACCCTTGCACTTGGAATCCCTGATTGCTGAATTAGTGAATTGGAACTCTTTAAAGCGGTGAGCCAAATCAATTGTGGAATGCCCTTGTACCCAGAGAAGATATTTAAACCATTTTGAGGCCAACAAAATACGGTTGTTCTGTCACCATAATTGTAGTGTCAAAACTAGTAAAATTTTCCTTGAAATATTATCAAGCATATTGTAGTGTCTTACTCTTCCAGGTGTATCGTTTATAGCTTTTTACTTGGTTTCACGTCATACTTATTTGTTGAAAAATATTATGAGAAATGTTCGCATTCAGTTTTGCTTGGCAATTGTTTGTACATAACGTTATTCCATTTTGCAGTTGATAGGAGGCTTGATCAATGGGTTAATCTTGAACAGCTAGATCTTAATCCAGTGGACACTGATGTGTATGCAGAGGTATCACATCATCTTAGCATCAATTTTAGTAACAACAAAAAGTCATTGCCTGCAGGCTGTCACATGCTGCAGCTCCTTGGTCTTGTGAAGATATACAAATGTTTCTTCTTGAAGGCTTTCAGTATTCCCTTGAGGAATATTAGAAACTCCATGGGTTGATGATTCTTTTACACTTCAACATGTTTTCCATGTTTGATTTGTTATCCAGGGTCCGGTTTCTTATCATCTCTTGTTGAAGTTCTGTCCTCTTTTGCTAAAAATAGCTGTCCTAGATTATTCATATTTGTGACATCTCACATAAATAAGAGAAGAACATCTAAACATAGTCCAAATTTATTTAAGTATCTTATATGATGTTTTATAGGCCCAAAAGATGATGACACGGCGCCAGAAATGGAAGATGAAGGCAAGCAAAGAGGTATGGTTAAGTGAAAATGAAGTTTCAATCAGTTAACCTTTTAGTAACACAATGGTCTTGTGAGTATGTAAAAATAAATTGCTGCCTTTCATTCACTTAGATAATGTAGATGATATTAATTATTGTATTTATTGTTGCATACCTTTATTAACTCCATTATTGAACAACAATTTTTTTTTTAAAAGACTTGATTAGTGCTGAAGATTTTGGATGTGTATAAGGTTGTCCAGTCATCTTGAGGTTTTTGTGTTGATGAGAACTAAAATAATCATTTATTTCGCATGAGTTTACTATATTTACTTGTTACTTTTAGTTACACCACATCTTACTAGGGTAGCAAATCTCTGTTGCAGCTATAGATTCAGCTTTTGTGCGCTAGAATTTTCCCCTATTTGAGTTGGTTGTCAAGTCTATTTCAGCTTCATAAAGCAGTACCCTTCATATCAGAGCACATTGGGATTGCTATGCCACCTAGCCAAAACTGTGATTTACTATATACTAGAAAATACTATGTGATCAAAATTATTCAAGTTGTTGGTGCAGAATCTGGTTGACGCCGGAACGGAGCTAGAGCTGGGAAAGACGAGATCACCGCCGATGATCTGCAAAACAAAGTCCTATTCGGAATCGGGGGTGGTGGCTCCGATAGGATCCTTCGATGATCAAGTCAGCTCTTTTGGCCAACAGAAATGGAGTACTCAAAGAAATTGAAGCACAGTTTTGAGCTTAGAGAGAAGACGTATCTAGAGGATCCCTTATATAAATGGAGCTTATAACAAACTGATGGTGACAGCCATAACTGTCTGATAGTCGCCGTTCAGGGCCACGTGGAGTTTGTTACGGAAGGTGGTGTCCGTTGTTGTGACATGCCGGTTTGTTGGAGATTAATGACTGGAGTTTTGGTGGAACAACTATTGGCAATGAAGAGTTTTATATCACAATAGTTTTGGAGGAGCTCAGACTTCCCCAAGGTCATCTGCATATAGGTTGGCTCGCACTGTGCTAGGGGTTGAACTTGCGTAGACGACAGGATCCTTCTAGACGACCATAGAAAGTTCGAACTGGAAAGAGCCCTTTGGGCGACTGCAAGGAGCTCGGCCGACAGAAGCCCTTCTTGGTGACTGGAAGAAGTTCGACTGAAGGGAGCCCTTTGGGTGACTGCAAGGAGTTTCGTTCGAAAGGAGATCGACTGAAAGAAGCTTGCTTGCTGACTTGAAGGAGATTAACTGGGAGGGAATCCTTTGGGTGACTGCGAGGAGTTCGACTGGCAGGAGCCCTTCTTAGGTGACTAGAGGGAGTTCGTCCAGAAGTCCCAAGGTGGCTAGCTAGCGATCAATTTGGGGATGAGGTTCTTTGGTTAACTTTATCTTGCTTGTACAAGGTTCCAAACACCACAAAGTTAAGATCTGCCATCTGTGGTAAAGCATTGAAGTTTGCTTAAGGAGAAGCTCTGCCAATCTGTGGCTCTTGCCATGAGATCTAGTCTGTGATGAAGAAATTTGGCCTAAGGGGGATTTGATTAGATGGAGATTCTGCCATTCAAGGTTGGTCGGATCAGGTTATACAGGAATTGAAATGTTTAGTCAGCTGCTTAGGCGATTGACTTCACTTGTTCAAGTTCATCCAAAAAGAAGCTCGACTAGGAGCCAATCACTTATAATGAAGGAACTTGGCTGTTCTCATGATCTGCCACCAAACTTGTTTTGGACGAGGTCCGCAGCATGCTACGGGCTCAGGAGTTTACTCATGCAGCCTAGAAGATTGGCCGGTGGGTTGAAGATCGGCCGGTGGTTTGAAAATTGGCCGTCGCGGGACCGCCTTGGGACTAGATTTCAAGCCTAACTTCGGCAGGAGCGGGTTCAACCCCAACATTAGTCCCCCCACTCCCGAGTTTGAATTTCGAAGGAAGGGAGTAGAAGAAAGGCGACTGTCAAAGTTCTTTTTCTGATTTTTTCGCTCATGGGATGGAGGGTCTTGGCATTTTCTACGCTGGCGTCGAAGCTTCTTTAATGCAAAATGACCTAAAAAGATAATTTTTCAAAATTTTCGTCGGAACTCCATCTCAGGTATGGTGCAATTAAGGTTTCATCCGCTGCCAAGCCTCTGCCATGATGAGTGGGGCACACGTCAACCTAAGATCGGCTAGAGGAGACCTGCAATCATAACTGCCTCGGGCTTCCATGGATATTTAAGCACATCTTCTTCCTGTTGGTGCCTCATTTCGACCGAGATCTCCTCCCTCTTCCTCTGGTCTTCATCTCCTTCCTGCTTCAGAGTACCAGAGTCTTCCGCCATTTTCTTCGATCCTCAGGGGTTCCTAAATCCTCCTTTTGATTATTGTTGTCTTTTTGCATCTTCGTCCGTTTGATTTCTTCGAAAGAGTCTTGAATCTTATTTTTTTCGATTTTTTGAGGGGTTTTTTCCAACTTAGTTTGATCCATATGTCCATCGAAGGATCCTGGTCGACTTATTCCAGGAGTTCGACCCATCTGGCATTGATGGATTCATCCCATAAGGACTTCGAACTCGTAGAAGTATCTTGATCATCCTTCATTCCTAACACCATCTCCTATAAACTTCGACATGAAGATCTTTCTTTGATCAGGATCTAGTTCGAAATCCTTCCTGAATATGAACTCGAACTTCCCGATCCTAGTGACTGAGCCTGCTTCCCTCTTCCAGGCCGAACTTGCTTGTATGTCGAAACCCTCTGTACAGGACTTCGACTATCCATACCTCCTTTTGTAGTCAACCTGTTTAAGTTCCTAAACATTTTTTTTGCCGCTATGGCGTCGAACTTATTTAGGTTCATCGGATTTCTTTCTTTGTATATTATGGCCGATGTCCTACCTACCATCTCTTTGTTCCGTAACTTCTTCACCTTCAAATATCACCCCACCGCCAAAGATTGGTGGTATGTATCTCTCCAGTTCGGCAAGAAGGGGTTGCTTAGGGGCGCTACTTCCATTCACAACTGGAAGGAGATTTTTTTTTTTGTTTCATGTCCTTTCTTAGAGTTAGGACTTTCTTTATGGGAGGAATAAGGGATTCGACCTGCTGGGCTCTCGGGCTTGAGAAAGAAGATCGGGACTCAGCCGACAGACTGAAGAACTACCAAGCTCCCCTGATTTTCAGACTCCTGGATGCTCAGACCTTATTTAACCTTTATCTCAATCTCCTCGATCTGGCAGGTAGTCCTCCGCAACCAGTCAATCGTGTATTGTCTTTTCTTCTAAAGAGTGAAGTCGCTTGGCGAAGAAAATCAAGTCGCTTAAGAAGAAGGGCAGTTCAGCCGAAGAACCATCGAAGAAGGCTCGTGTCGAAGAGCCGAGCCTGGCCGTGCCGATCCAAATAGTGCCTGCCCCAGAATTTGACGCGACAGCACCAAGTCCAGCCATGCCTGATGAAGTTGCTCCCTCTGCACCTCTTGAGTAGGGGGAAGTCACAGAGAAGAGGAAGAAGAAGGAGAAAAACACAGTTGCTAAGAAGGTCAGGAGGAAGGTCGGGCGCTCTAGTGGTGAGAGCTCTGGCCAGAAGCCGGATTCTTTGAACGATCGAAAGATCGTCCAATCTCTAATGAAGGGGGGCATCCTCCCACACATCATCGATAGGATGGTCCGGAAGGAGAATGTGGAGAGGTTCGATGAATCCTTCGCTGCCTACCTTGAGGTAACCAACTTTTCCAAACTATTTGAACCAAGGATGTACTTTCAAAGTTCTGACTTAATTTCTTTTCGTTCTGTAACTGGAGCATTACTTGTTTGCCCATTCGAGGGCAGTTGATCTCCGCCAGGTTGAGGTTTTTAAAGCCCTTCAGGAGGCTCAAGCGGAGGTCGAGAAGGTTCGAGCCAAGGTCGATTGTTTGAAGGTGGCCTCGGAGGTTCAGTCTAGAGAAGTTGAGTCCCTTCGGGAGGCGTTACGGAGGGAGGAAGAGGCTTCTGCAGGGTTGAGGGCAGCTTTAACTCTTTCTAAGGATAAGAGGAAGAAGGCTGAAGAGAAGGTCGGCACTGAGAAAGAGTGGGCTGTCGAAGCCTTCAAGTCTTCCAAAGTCATGGAGGACATCAAAATTACTTTCGCTAAGGAGGCCTTTCTGGAGGGGTTCGAGATTTGCATAAGGAGGGTCGCGAAGAACTTTCCGGATGTGGACCTCGATCTTCTAATAGATGAGCCTGGTGAAAAAGCGGGTCCCTCTAATGCCGGTGCTGCCTCTCCTACTGTCGAACCTACCCTCGAAGCTCCTGAACTTGCAGCCGCAGCCTCCAAACCTGCTCCTGAACCCGAGGTCGTGAAGGATGTGCCGACCTCGTTCGCCGCTGCACCGCCCGAGGTTTAAAATTTTTGATGATTGTACTTTTTCCTTCTTTTTCTTTTCTTTCGATGTATTCAAACATTTTGTTAATGCAATGAAAGTAAATTTTCTTTCTTCATACTTGTATCGTGATGTTTGTCGTTCAGAATTCCTCTAGCGAGCAAAGCCCTGACCTTTCTTCTCCGGTCGAGGCTGCGCCGCTACCTGAGGGTGTCCCTTTGAAATCCATTACAAAAAACTTGAAAAAGGAAGTTCATCAGTTAAAAAAGAAATTGAAGAAGGTTAAGGGTGAACTTCAAAAGTCGAGGAAAAGTTGTTCAGAGTTAACAATCAAGGTTACTCGCTTATGCCAAGTGCACAGAAAAGGATTCCATGTATTATATCAATAAGAAGCAGCACTTGACTGAAGAACTTGAATGAGAGTGGAAACTCTACAGCGAGAAGGTTTGGGCCTTGACGTCCAAGGCCAGCTCCCTTGAAGTTAAGCTCAACGCGGCAAAAGAAAAAATTCTGCTATTGGAAGGGAGTTCGCCATGGTCTTCGATAAGGTGCGGTACGATTGGGATTGGTCAAAAAAATTTTCGGAGCTCTGAAAACAACTTCATGACACCGAAGCTTGGCACAATAGTTACAAAGTATGCTATGCGGAGAAAATGTCTAGACTCGAGCATGAGCTTAAGGCGGCCAGAGATGAAGTGACTCATCTTCGGAAGCAGTTAGCCGATAATCAGTAGGCCGGTGTTAGCAGAGAGCCGGAGCAATTTGCTTCTTTAAGGAAATACTTTGATGATCCTTTCCGAGTCGTACGAGAAGGAGAAGGCCGAACTTCAATAGCTGAAGATCCAAATGGCCTATGAGCGACAAGCTATTAAGGACACGGAGGCTAAGTCAGAGGTCCTAAGAAGACAATTGCGGGAGTCCAGAGATAATTTCCAATGCGGACTGACAGATATTTGTAGAGAGCCTGTTGAAAAGAGGAAGGAACTTGAAGAAGAGGTTATTAGCTTGAAGCAGTCTTTGGTGATGGCGGGGGTTGGTTGTTCGAAGTCCGAAGGATCAGATCCTCCTTCTTAGGACTTCATCCATTTTACTTTTTTGTACATGGTCTTGCGGACCTTTATTTTGTAATGAACTTCAACTTTAATGAAGCAATGCTTTCTTCAATCATCTTTTTGCTTTGCTTGGGTTCAATGTCTATTGATTTTTCCATTTCTTTTGCCTCATCTTTTATCGAAATGACCGTTGAAAAATATTTTCCTCCTGTCTTAAATAACTTGAGGTCTTTATTCGTGCCAGGATGAGGTCCTCTTGTTTCCGACACGGTCATAGGGGCATGAAAAGACCATTGTGAGGGCCTCTTTTCTTCTTCTATTTTAAATAATCGCAGGTCTTCATCCTTATCAGGACGAGGTCCTCCTCCTGCTCCTGATACGGTTAGTTTTACTCTTGTTAGGACGAGGTTCTCCTCATATTCCTAACAGGACAGTAAGAGCACACAAGGGCCATTGGAGGGCCTCTTCCCTTCTTCTTTCTTAAATAACTAGAGGTCTTTATCCGTGTCAGGACGAGATCCTCCTTTCCTGACACGGTTAGTTTTTGCTCTTGTTAGGATGAGGTTCTTCTTCTGTTTCTAACAGGACAGTAGAGGTACACAAGGACCGTTAGAGGGCCTCTTCCCTCCTCCTGTCTTAAATAACCAGAGGTCTTCATCCGTGTTAGGACGAGGTCTTCCTGTTCCTGACATGATTAGTTTTCGCTCTTGTTAGGATGAGGTTCTCCTTCTGTTCCTAACAGGACAGTAGGGGCACACAAGGATTGTTGGAGAGCCTTTCCCCTCCTCCTGTCTCAAATAATCGGAGGTTTTCATCTGTATCAAGATGAGGTCCTCCTCCTATTTCTGACACGATTAGTTTTTGCTTTTGTTAGGACGAGGTTCTCCTGTTCCTAGCAGGACAATAAAGGCACACAAGGGTTGTTGGAGGGCTTTTTCCCTCCTATCTTAAATAATCAGAGGTTTTCATCCGTGTCAGAACGAGATCCTCCTGTTCCTGACATGATTAGTTTTCGCTTTTGTTAGGACGAGATTCTCCTCCTATTTTTAACAGAATAGTAGGAGCACACAAGGGCCGTTGAAGGGCCTCTCCTCTCCTTCCATCTCAAATAATCGGAGGTCTTCATCCTTGTCAGGACGAGGTCCTCCTATTCTTGACACGGTTAGTTTTGATTAATTCGGGAGGTTATTTCCTATCATCATAGTTTTTCACCAAGAATAAAAATGCTAGAGTAAGAAAATTTTATTGAAATGAAATCATTGGTAGTACACTCATAGATTCTCTGAGTTTCATAGTCGAGAAAGATCAGCTCCTCCAAGCTTTTTTAAACGATAAGTCTCAGGCCGGATGACCTCCTTGACTTCATAAGGGCCTTCCCAATTTGGGGAGAGCTTTTCTTGATTCTGTGATTGTGAGATAGCTGCTCGCTGAAGTACTAAGTCTCCCACTTTGAATGCCCTGCTTTTAACTCTTGAAATTGTAATAGCGAGGTACCTTTTGCTTGTAGGCTGCCATCCGAACTTGAGCCTCTTCACGTTTTTCCTCCAATAAGTCGAGGTTGGCTCTAAGATCCTGCGAAGTTGTACTGCTCATTGAATGCCATGACTCATACTGACAGAAGCCTGAGCTCAATTGGAATGACTGCTTCTATTCCAAAAGTCAGGACGAATGGAGCTTCTTCAGTTGGTAGCCTTTGGATAGTTCGATATGCCTAGAGTACATGATAGAGCTCGTCTAACCAAATTTCCTTTACCCTTTTTCAAGTCTTGCTTTGATACATTGCAGCAAGGTTCTGTTAGTTACCTCGGCCTCACCGTTTGCTTACGAATGGGCTACTGATGTAAAATTATGGAAGATATTTAAGCCTTCACAGAACTTGACAAATTTTGTACCAGCAAACTAACATCCATTATCCATTATAAGAGTTCGAGGCAGGCCGAATCTGCAAACAATTGACTTCCAAACGAAATCCTGCACTTTTGCTTCAGTAATTTTCGTCAGGGATTCAGTTTCGATCCATTTAGTGAAATAGTCTATTATCACCAAGAGAAACTTTCGTTGTTCGAATGCCATAGAAAAAGGTCTGAGTATGTCCATTTTTCACTATGCAAATGACCATAGAGCACTCAAAGGGGCAAGCTCAAAAGCTGACTGTCTTTGAATATTTGCATTCCTTTGGCAACGGTCACACTTTCTGACATACTCCAAAGAATCCCAGTGCATTTTTGGCCAATAGTAGCCCTGCCGAAGTAGCTTGTGAGATAAGGACCTAGCCTCCAAATGACTTTTGTAGATTCCTTCATGCACTTTTCATAGTGCAAAATTGGCTCAGAAGGTCGGAGATATTTCAAAAGTGGTAAAGAATACGATCTTTTATATAACTTGCCTTCATATAGAATATACCGAAACGCTTGATTTCTAAGTTTTTGAGCTTCTTTCGGGTCATAAGGAAGAACTCTTTTAAGATAAGCAACTAACGGATCGATCCAGCTGGGCTCATAGTCGACCTGCATTACTAACTGTGGCTCCTCCGAACTTGGGCGCTTCAAAACTTCGAAGATCTCCTTAAGTAGTTCAGTCGGGGCTAGTGTGGCCAATTTGGAGAGAAGGTCGGTCTGGACGTTCTCTGCTCTCAAAATCTGTTCGATATCAAAGCTGCTAAAGGCTGGGGTCATACTCTTCACTCTTTTCAGATATTTGATTATGCTATCCTCTCGGGCCTCATAATTGTCACTGACTTATTCCACCACTAACTGGGATTCACTGTAAAATTGGAGTCGATCTGCTTCTAGTTTTTTGGCTATCTTCAATCCTGCGATCAGTACCTCGTACTCGGTTCCATTATTTGTTGCAGGAAATTCAAAACGCAGCACATACTCTACAACGATGTCTTTTGGGTTGACCAAAATTAGACCTACACCTGCACCGAAAGCATTGGATGAGCCGTCCACGTATAGAGCCCAAAAATCTTTAGGGAGGTCTACTCTTTCTTCGGGGGGAGTTCGGCTACAACCATGGAATTCCAGTTTCATTTTGCTTAAGCTCGGCTTCATCCGGGATGGTGAATTCCACTATGAAGTCTGCCAATATTTGGGCTTTGATTGACGACCGAGGTTGGTAGTTGATGTCAAACTCTGTAAGCTCAATTGCCCATTTTGCTATTTTTTTGGAGGCATCCGTTCGATGAAGAAACTATCTTTGATTGGTTAATTAGTGAGGAGCATTATAGTGTACCCCTGAAAATAAGGTCGGAGCCTTCGGACTGCAATCAATAAAGCATAAGTTAGTTTTTCTAACTTGATGTACCTAGTCTCGGTGTCCCTCAGAACTCGACTTATATAGTAGATCGGTCATTGTACTTTCATCTCTTCCTTGACTAGGACTGCTGCCAGGACCGTCGGGAAGACTGTCAGGTACAGGAATATTCTTCTCTAGATTCGGACTTTGCTAATAAGGGAGGTGAACTGAGGTAGTTCTTTAGTTCCTTAAATGCTTGTTGATATTCAGCAGTTCAGCAGAAGTTCTTTGGTTGCTTGAGAACTTGAAAAAAGGGCCGATTTTGAGACAAAGCAATTCAGAGCTGCTACTTTTCCTGTTAGGCGCTGAACTTTCTTTATTGACTTTTGGAGCAGCCATTTCTTGAATGGCCCGAAATCTTCTTTGGGTTTGCTTCAATTCCGCGCCTTGATACCATGAAACGTAGAAACTTTCCTGAGATCACTTCGAAGGCGCACTTAGTCGGGTTCAACTTTATCTTGTATTTTCGAAGGACACTGAAGGTTTCTTCAAGGTCGGCAATGTGATTTGTCGAAGATCTGCTCTTTACAAGCATGTCATCCACGTAGACTTCCATGTTGCGGCCGATCTACTCCTTGAATATCTTGTTGATCCCAAAGTTGGTAGGTTGCCCCCACGTTTTTGAGCCAAAAGGGCATGACCTTGTAATAATAAAGACCACAACCAGTAATAAAAGTAGTTTTTTCCTCATCCTCTTGATGCCATTCAGATTTGATTATGGCTGGAAAAGGCATCCATGAAAGTGAGGAGCTCATGGCTCGAGGTTGCATCCACCAGTTGATCAATTTTGGGCATAGAGGATAGCTATTCCTTTGGGCAAGCTTTATTTAACTTTTTGAAGTCTATGCACATTCTCCACTTGCCGTTTGCCTTCTTTACAAGGACTACATTGAAGATCCAGTTCGGATAAGAGACTTTCCAGATGAACCTAGCCTTGAGGAGCTTGTCGACTTCTTTCACAATTGCCTTCTGCCTTTCTAGAGCATGGTTGCGCATCTTTTTCTTCACTAGCCGATATTTGGGATTAATAGCTAGACGGTGTTCCATGACTTTAGTATCAATTTCAGATATGTCTGCAGGAACCCAAGCAAAAATGCCTGCATTTTTCTGTAGGAAGGTGACGAGCTGCTTTGGGACCTCCTCTCCTAGGTGGGAGCCGATCTGTACAATGTGCTCTTCATTTTCATCATTCAAAGAAATTAGAACAAGATCTTCCATAGGTTCGCCCTGCTCTTCGCTAAGATCGTCCCGCACATCCAGCCCATCAACCGGACAAGGGTCTGATTGTACGCCCATTTTGTAAAGCAATCGAATAGCAATGCCTTGTCAGAGCTTGATCTTCTCTAACTTCTTCGATCTTGTAACTTGTTGGGGAACTTCATTTTCAGATAATAAGTTGACACTACTGCTTGAAGTGCATTTAGACCAGGTCGGCCGAGAATTGCGTTGTAAGCAGATGGAACCTTTATTACCAAAAAATCCACCTATGTCCTAGATTGTCTTGGGTACCGCCCTGTAGCCACAGTTAGTGTTATTATTCTTTTAACTGGCACCGCATCACTGGTGAAGCCAACCAGTGGGATACTCATTGGTCAAAGCTGGTTATTAGGTATAGACATTTTAGAGAAAGCATCATAAAACAAGACATCGGCCGAAGTTTCATTATTGATAAGAATGCAGCGTACATCATAGTCTGCGATATTTAAAGAAACTACAATCGCATCATTGTGCAGGAACTGAACTTCTTGCGCATCTTCTTCAGTGAAAGCGATGGGTTCTTCAGTCCTCCATCTTTTAGCCAACCCCTCAGATCCACTGGCCTCCTCCTACCGAAGTCCCCCAGAGATAGTATTAATGATGCCCAATGGAGGTCTCTTTGCTGTTCCTCCCTCCTAAGTGGTTCTGGTTGTGGTAGTGCTCTCGGCCGCTCTTTCCTTGCTTCAGGTCGACGTCGCAAAAATCGACCAAGCTAGCCTCGTCTGATGAGCTTCTCGATCTCGTCTTGAAGCTGAATGCATTCTTCGGTATCGTGATCGTGGTTATGATGGTTGAGGCAGTATTTATTTGGATTGCGCTTGCCTAGGATGAGTGCGCATCTTTTTCAGCCTCGGCAGCTGCTCCTTGATCTCCATCAGCACCTAAGTTTTCGGAGCATTGAGAGGGATGTAGTTGTGGAATCTTCTTGGGAGGAGAGTTCCACTGTGCCCTTCGGTCAGGACTCTTTTGTTGATGAGCTCGGGGAGGAGTCTGAGCTCGTTTGTGCTTAGGAGAGGTCTAGGAGCATGGCCAAGCTTCACTTGGCTTTTCTTCAAGTGCGGGCTTGCTAGATTTTTCCCACCTACCGCTCTCCTGTAGCTTCCTCGTTCTTTAATTTGAAGACCTCTTTCAGCTCGAGCATATCCTTCGGCCCGAGCTAGCAGATCAGCAAAATTTCTTGAGGTATTTTCTCTTCAGAGAAGATAAAAGATCATTTTTCTGAAGACCGCTCTTTAGTACGGTCATAGCAATAGATTGGTCCAAATTTTGGACCTCCAAGGCAGCGGCATTGAAGTGGTTGACGTAAGCCTGGATGGACTCCCCTTCCTTTTGCTTGATATTAATGAGGGAGTTCGAGCCTCGCCTTGGATGTCGGCTGCTCACAAAATGAAGCCATAAACTTGATGGCTCATTTGGTCGAAGGAGAAGATCATACCTGGCTTAAGCGTCGAGTACCAATTTCTTGCTGCTTCTTTCAGAGTGGACGGACAAGCTCGGCATAAAATGGCATCTGACACGCCATGGAGCAGCATCATGGTCTGAAAGACCTCCAGATGGTCGACCGGATCAGTGGTCTCATCGTAGCTCTCGAACTGGGGGAGCTTGAAGTTTGGCGGAATGGGCTCTTGCATGATTCAGACAGAGAAGGGGGATTAATATAGATGTCATTATGGCGAGCCGGGACGGCATGGCGGAAATTCCTCAATCCGTTGATCCATGTCCTGAAGCTTCTAATCTAGGACACCATCTCGAATCATGAATCTCGAAGGGCTTCCGGCTGTAGATGGGGAAGGTCTCTTCCGGAAGAGCAATCATGATCAGAATTGGGATTTTCTGCTTTCATTTTTCCTTCCTAGGAGTAATGGGTCTACTGACCCAAGTACGCTTTCTTTGGGCTGGTTCCTGAAAATTTCGATGGGGGTTTTCTGGCTGGGCTGCCGTCAGAGGCTGCTGCATGGTCTACACCATTTCAGGTGAGGCCTCGAACTTGCTGCACCAGTAGGTTGAACTGCTCTGGAATCCATCCATGGCCGCTGGTGGGGGAGGTTGTGGTGCTGATGATGGTGTTGAGGCTGGCAGATTTGGCTCAGATCTGGCGATGGAGGCGGTGGATCGCCGAGTGGTTGTCTTCTTTAGGGGCATCTCTAGAGCTGAAAGGGATCAAATGAATGAAAGATCAAAGGAAGAAAGCAAACAAGATCGACTGAGTACTTCTTTTAGAACAAGGGCTCAGGGTCCTTCCTTTAGCACCAAGTCTGTTGGTGCAAAATTTGGTTGACGCCGAAATGGAGCTGGAGCTGGGGAAGACAAGGTTGCGGCCGATGACCTGCAAAACAAAGTCCTGTTCGGAGTCGGGGGTGGTGGCTTCAGTAGGACCCTTCGACGATCAAGTCAGCTCTTCTGGCTAATAGAAATGGAATACGTCAGAGAAATTGAAGTAGAGTTTTGAGCTTAGAGAGGACGTATATTTGGAGGGTCCCTTAATATAGATGGAGCCCATAACAAACTGATGGTGACAGCCATAACTACCTGATAGTGGGCCATTCAGGATCACGTAGAGTTTGTTACGGAAGGTGGTGTCCGTTGTCATGACATGCCAGTTTGTTGGAGATTAATGACTGGAGTTTGGGTGGAACAACTATTGGCAATGAAGAGTTTCATATCATAATAGTTTTGGAGGAGCTCAGACTTCCCCAAGGTCATCTGCGTATGGGTTGGCTCGCGCTGAGCTAGGGGTTGAACTTGCGTAGACGACGGGGTCCTTCTGGGCGACCATAGAAAGTTCGATTGGAAAGAGCCCTTTGGGCGACTGCAAGAAGCTCGCCGGCAGGAGCCCTTCTTGACGACTGGAGGAAGTTCGACTGAAGGGAGCCCTTTGGGCGACTGCAAGGAGTTCGTCCGGAAGGAGATTGGCTAAAAGGAGCTTGCCTGCTGACTAAAGTTGATCGACTGGGAGGGAATTCTTTGGGTGACTACAAGGAGTTTGGCCGGCAGGAGCCCTTCTTGGTGACTGGAGGGAGTTCGTCCAGAAGTCTCAAGGTGGCTGGCTAGCGATCAATTTGGGGATGAGGTTCTTCGGTTAACTTTATCTTGCTCATACAAGGTTCCAAACACCACGAAGTTAAGATCTGCCATCTGCGGTAAAGCATTGAAGTTCGCTTAGGGAGAAGCTCTGCCAATCTGTGGCTCTTACCATGAGATCTAGTTTGTGATGAAGAAATTCGGCCTTGAGGGGGATTTGGTTAGATGGCGATTCTGCCGACTTCAAGGTCAGCCGGGCCAGGTTATGCAGGAATTGAATGTTTAGCCAGCTGCTTAGGCGATTGACTTCACTATTCAAGTTCATCCAAAAAGAAGCTCGACTGGAGCCAGCTACTTATAATGGAAGAAACTTGGCTGCTCTCATGATCTGCCACCAAACTTTGTCTTGGGTGAGGTCCGCAACATGCTACGGGCTTAGGAGTTTACTCATGCAGCCTAGAAGATCGGCCGGTGGATTGAAGATTTGGCCACCGCGGGACCGCCTTGGGACTAGATTCCAAGGCCTAACTTCGGCAGGAGCGGGTTCAACCCCAACACAAGTTATTAAGGAAAATCAGGAAAAATAAGATTAGAAAGTTTACACTAAATCTAAAGTCTCATTGGAAATTATTACTGAATGCTTACTTTAATTACACTTGAACTATCTTAAAATTATATAATGATAGGTAAGATGAATAAATCCAATAGCAATTAAAATCATATTTTTTTCACCATAGAAGAAAATCACATATCCTATGTTATATAAGTCCCTATATATAATGCGAAAGGCTTCAGAGCCCGAATATGCATCTGGACTACAGAGCCTCCCAAAGTTATTCAAAAAGAACCCTGAGCCCCATCCTGTAGGTTGGTTACTTTGATCGGCACATCTTGTGTCTCTCTTGACATGAAGTGCATGTGCTCTGTTCTAGTACTATCTATTTGAAAAGATGGAAGTACTTAAAATTTTGAATCAGACACATGCAGGTCTAACTTCCATTGACATAATCTTTGTCCGGTAACAAAACAAGTAATTCTCAGATGATGTTTATGTATTGAATGAAAGCCTTTCCCTTTTACTCAAGGATTAAGGTATGTAAGATGGATCACAATAAAGATGTCCATGGAAAGTGACTGGTGTATGCTCTTAGACAGGTGAAAGAAAAGGTGTTTTAGGCTTATGCTCATCTTTACATTTTTTTTCTTGATAATATTGAGAACACCGAAATCATAATAATTTGACATACAAACCAGTGAAGTTTTTGATACTGCCCTTCACAACCTTGCAGATTGTTATTTGTTTCAAAGATTGATGGATGCTCCTTAGAACAATCTGAATGACTATTGTGTGCATGTGCTTCTATTTGTCTATTATCATTGGCATGCTAGATCTATGCATGACCATTATTCAAATTATGTGCTTTTTTTCAATAATTATCATGTATAGTATAGAATATGATTTCTTGCAAAAGTAGATTTCTTGCTAATTTCCCCGTTGGGAAAAACCAGCTCTTAGGTTATTGGCTGATTCTTTTACATTTCTACCCAGTCTAGACATGACAAAGAGCTCAATTAGCGTAGATGAAAGCTTTGTTGCTACACATGAGAATCAAATGCTGGTTGTCATTTTTTGGCTGAAACATTATTAACTTGAGTCCTGGTCCTCTGTAGTTAAAAGAGCATCTATTGGCTGTCACGTTGTGCATCAAACATCAATCATGAAGCATGGTCTGGCATAGGATCCATATCATGGCTCATATCCTTCATCACAGTTTTTCTCTAGGGACACTTCCTCTACATTCTTATTATCATTATCATTTCAAAGATTCTCTATTTGCCTTTGGACTGAATCTGTTTAAAGGTTATTTGCCTATGTTTCTTTTTTTTAGAGCAATGGGATTTCTAACTCGTCAGAGGAAGAATAATGTACTTTTAACTCTTGAATATTCGATGTTTTACCATCTTTCCAATATAGTATATGGAAAGGTGATTTAGATTGCCTCCAATTGAGTCATAGTAGTTAGCCTTCACCTTAATAATTAATCGAGGCTTACCCAAAACTTGGATCTTCCTCTTTTGAGAAGCTCATGAGTTTGAGGTTCTGTAAGCAATTTTTTGCTAGTGTGATTTGTGGAATTTGTGGTCTTGGTTTACTTTAGTTCCTAGTGATTTTGCATGATTGAATGCAGTCCTCCCTTTGTTCATTATTAATTTGATGCATTTCTGAGTAAGGTTTTAGGTCCTGGTGGGATAGGGGGTGGCTCAGCCATCCTGTCCCATTCCTGTGAGAAAATAGGACTAGGACGGGGTCGGAACTCCAAAACCCATCCACTAGGAAGAGAAGAAGAGGAATGAAAGGAAGGAAGGAAGGAAGGAAGAAAGGATGAAGCAAAGGAAAAAGTGAAAGGAAAGAAGAAGAAAAATGGAAGAAAGAAAGGAAGGGAGAAGAAAAAAGAATAGAAGGAAAGGAGGAAGAAAAGACAGAGAAGGAAGAAAGGAAAGAGAAAGAAGAACAAAAAGGAAAAAAAAGAAAGAAAGAAAGGGATGAGAAAGGAAAGAAAAAGGAAAGGAAAGTAGAAGAAAAAAAGAAAAGAAGGAAAGAACAAAGAAAGAAAGAAAGAAAGAAAGAAAGAAATGAAAGAAAGAAGAGAGATGGAGGATATCTACCTAGATGCGTGATCGAGACCATTATTGCGATGGGATGTGATGGGGAGGCATCTTGTTCCATGGAGAAACTAGGACATCCTCCATCCCATAGGATTTAAAACATTGCTTCTGAGCACTCTTATCACCTGCATTATGGATGGTCTAGTGGGGGATGAGAAATCCCTGTTGTGTGGCCCATAGAGAACAAAAACGAATAGAAAAGTATACTCTTACCATTATGCTTTATCGTGCCGGTTAGCATCGGTGCATACTGACCGTACCATGTCATACCAGTATGGAAGGTGTACTGAGTATTGGAATGCTGAACCATCCCAATATCGGGCATACCAACACAGTACTAGGATGATAGTGGTATGGGGTATAGTATCAAGAAAACAAACTTTGCTTATTATTAATTACCAAGCATGATCATACATACATTACCATTGTTAGGTATCAAGGAATCCAATTGTCTTTTAACCTAAGATCAGCACTCAAAATTGATGTACTGGTATTCCTAGTCAAGACACCTTTGGGAAGGAGGGGCCTGAAAGAAGCTTGACGGACTCATTAATGGGCAAAAGACCTACCTTCTTAGCTAGATAGTTTGAGGTTGTGTAATTGAGAAGAATTTGTCCAAGGTAAAGAAAAAAATATTTGACATAGTGCACTTCATCAATAAAGGGTTTTCTTAGGCAGATGAAGTGTGGGATGGATTAAATTGGTGAAAGTAAGTGTATTTAAATCTCACCTCTCTTATGAAGGATTTCAACTTGCCATGTAGATTCACAAAATTTTATAAGAAAAAAAGCTGAGAAAAAGGTATAAGAAAGATAGTGAAGAAGCAAACAAAATTCAAACTTCTAAAAGAGGAAAAGGAGAAAGGGATTCTTAAAATCCAGAAACATAGTTACATTATAAAAAAATTTCTCCACAAGTTCCTAGAACCTTTTTTCTTGGTGACTTGAATGCCATCCAACAACTTGAAGTTATAGTTCTAGCTTGTATCATGAACTCCTAAAGGACTTGTATTATAATTAAGCATTAATAGCAATTTTGCTTTATTAGAAAATACATGAAGTTTTTTAGAAATATATTCATCTCGTATTAAACCCTTAAAGTGTCAAAGTTTGATCAAGGGCCATGACAAATTATTTCTATAACTCAATGAGGATCAAGGACTTTCCACCATCTATGTTAATTTTTGTGAAAAAAGAAATCTTAAATCTAGATGAAATGGTACACATTGAAAACTTTATCTTTTTTTTATGTTGCTACTTGGTTCTAATAAACCCTTATTTTGTGCTACATCAAAACCAATTCAAATGCTAAAAGATCTAGTCAATTATATAAGTTTTGGATTTGTTATTTGATTCCGTTAATCTAGTAGTAATTGGCTAGTAGCTGATGAAGTTCTGTTATTGTTTCAAGCAAGATTTTTGGTACTGGTGACCATGCCGGTCGCCGACCGGTATGGTACGATATCGATATCGAACCGTACCAACCCATAGTATAGGAAGCGTGCTGGTCAAACCGGAACACCATTTTTTTGATTATTTTTATTATTTTTTGAGAGAAATATTCAATATTTTTTTTTGAAAAAATATTTAAATTATTATTCATTGATATTAATTAATATTTGTATCCCTCGAGATTCGGAAATAATGTTAATCGTATGTCATACGAATCTAAAATACATAAATCAGATATTATTGAATCCTAAAATACTTAAATTAATTAAATTTTTTTTTTAATATTAAATACGTACTATTCATCAAAATCCGGTTGATCGTTGATGTTCATAAATAGTAGGATCATTTACATATTCAGAAGGAACATCAGTCTAGCTAGATCCATAAGACAGGCGTGCTGGATCATAACTCATCCTCGAAGTGTCACTGAGGTCCTGGCTCTGAGCGGTATCCTCGGCCTATAGTATGGTTGTGAAGAAGCCCATCCAAATATACCAGTAGCAAAATCCGATCTGTAAGATGCTCCGGGATGCATAGGATAGTAGCCACTAGAAGATGTCTCTGATGCACCATATCCATATCCATAAGGATCATAGGATGACTGTAGCTACGGATAGGAGGATCCAAAATACGAAGATGAATCTGATACATCTATGGATCCTACTCTATATGCGAGGTAATCTGCAGCTGTATCATGTCTTGAACGATCTTGTAGAGCCCATCGTCTGTATGAAATCGTATCATCGCGGACTCTATCAGGACGTGCACCGTGGTCCCTATCCTACGTGGCATACGTAAACTGAGACTCGCTAATGAATCGAAGACCACCAATTGGCTCTGGCTGTGTCTCCTATCCTCCGGTCCCTTCATGATCATCAGATCCATGACCAGCTGAAGAACTACCACCACCGATCCATCTGGTATCTGAATCTGAGTGAACCGAATGCTCGGGCTTTACTGGTGCCATACTTGCCTTTTCTTTTCTTTTGCTCATATCTCGCTCTGGCTGCCTAGGCTGTGAGGGCGGATGCTGTGGCGTATCGACTGGACGTCTAGGTGGAATGTTGCTGCTTGCCCACTGAGAGGCGTCCACCTCAGCCTCGCTAGCAACAAAACTAGCTGGTCGTGGAGGCGATCCTGACTCATCAAGCTCTGGATCCTACTGCTGACTCATAATCCATCTGGTCATCGGATCATCTTCATCTTCAGCAATAAAATCATTACAAATTGGATTCGAATACTTCAACTGAACTTCCTCCTGAATGAATTTGAGCCTCAATCTCAGATTGTAGTGTACATATACAAGATCGTTGAGGCATTTCTATTTCAGATGGTTCCTCTGCTTGCTGTGGATAAGGGCAAAGATCGATCAGTTACGCTCATATCCACCCGATGAAATCGTGTGAGAGAGGATCTTAATGGCAAGATCCCTCAGATGTCGTGCAGATCCACCAAAATGCACCCACCATTCAACTGTAAAATAATTGAAAATCACGAAAATAAAAAATAAGATTGAATATAAATATAAACTTATTGATATATACTTGAATTCATCTTTGATTTGCTTTTAACTGCTACATTACTTCCAAATGATTCTGTGCCCTTCATAAATATTTTCGTATGTAAAAAAAATATTTATTATAAACTTATAATATCTTATCTTTCGAAGACATCGCTAAGTTAATAAACATTACTGAATTTAACTTACTTGTTCAAGACATAGTGGCAATATCTGCATTGGGCTCCATCTTATCTATTACATTTCGTAGAGTAGACAAAAGCTCTTCATCCATGCCAATTTCAGGTATGGAGTACTGGAACCTCGGATTCAGATAGTAAACTGCACATAGATTGTCATAATTGAACAACTTTATTTATATAAATTTTTAAAAAGTTGTTGATTTGCTACTTACCTGCTAAGTGCAACTTTCTACCCATCTAATAATCCCATCGACGGTCGATGATCCTGATGTACTCATGTGCATGTCTTGTCTTGGATCTGCCACCTCGATTTATTTTTTTATCCTCTCCATCATATGATGTAGGAAGCCCATCTGAGGGTTTCGCTCACCATCGACTACCCGAAGCACTTCATACATAGGCTTGATAGCCGCCACTATCCTCTTAGCCTGCTGTCAGAATGACTGTCTTGTCATTAGGCTCTCCACAATGCTTCCCTCAGTGCCTGTCCTAGCATATCTGTTCTCCTGCCATTCACTACTGACAAATATTTAATGCAGCTGTACTTTTCTATCAATCAGGCTACCAAGTGCTATATAATTGGTAGCAAAATGTGTGACACTTGGTCTCAATATATCGCCTCCAACATACTGCCACATCAATAATAGGACCCATGTATGGTTATAAATAAATCTGATGATGCTTTATGCTGATTCTATTGTCTTCTGCACCCTACGAATCTTTTCAATATTCATCAACATCAGATCAATACAATGCGCAACACAGGAGGGTCCAGAAAATATGTGATCGTTGCTCCATCAACAACTCTCCTGCAGCTTTATATTGTAGTCCATTATCTATAATAACCTGCATGACATTCCGTTCTCCTACTTGATCAATCACCTCCTCCATCAATTTAAGGATGTAGCTAGCATTATGCACCTCAGCTGAAGCATCAATAGATTTGTGAAAAAATATTCTTCCATCACAATATGTTAAGAAGTTGATGATGCTTCGTCTAGTAGGACCAGTCCAACTATTATACATCATAGTCAATCCATACATAGGCCACTTGCTTTTTAATGATGCAATCCACTTCTCTAAATCCTCCTTATTGCTGTCAAGAAGTTCACCATGGATATCTCTTGGTCTTGGAGGTTCAACACCTGAACCGACAGCCTGTATAGATGAAATAGCAGAGTGATAATATGGATTGTCTGCAGCATTCGTTGGGATGTGGCTGAAGTAAAACCAAGATCCAATAGCTCGCCACATATCCCTCTTCTTATCTTTCTTCAACATAGTGTCAATCCTTTGTTGTTTGGAATCTCTACCAGGAAAGGCATGTGGATCTAAATCATGAATAGTGGCTTCTGTTGGAATCTTCCTAGAGGATTTTCTCGTACTACCAAATGCTCCCAACATGGATGTAAGACGGCTGCTGCCTATACTGATGGGCTCTCTAACTGAGGATGTCCTCCTAAACCATGACTCAAACTTTGCTGCAGTGCTTCTTGAGCCTGATCCGCCTCATAAACTGATGATCCAAATGAAACTCTATGCCTGGCCAGCTCCTTTAACTGTCATTGATCATCCATGCTCGTCCGAATGGCAGCATTGATCTATGCCTGCTCATCATCTGGAGCAGATCCTTCCTCTGATTTTCTAGAGTGAAAGAAGGTTGCTCTGCTGCTTGACGGTCCACCTCTATCTTCTTTAAATTTTTTTTCTTTGTTGATTTAAAATCAGCAAAGTGCTTCATCAACTGACGGACCTCCTATGGATACTTATGGCACATAGCTACATCTGGATAGCCGCCAGCTAAATGTTGCTTCAACTATGTAAGCTTTCCTCCTTTGAATTTTATGTTATATCATTTACATCTCCAATGATACCGGCCTGAGAGCATCGCTCCATGCTCCCAATCAATGTCATGCTCCGGATCCTTCTTCTTTCGCGATGGATCCATTTCTGAAAATTGACAAGCATATTATTTTAATAATTACGTAAAAAATGATAGATTTTATTTATCTAATTTTTATATATTTTATAAATTATTTAATTATTTTTATTAATTTTTAAAAAATTATATTAAAAATAAAAAATTAAAAAAAAATTTTGATCTTACATTCATGTAGAATCCTATCATTGATGCTACATATAAATTTCTTAGTCCATGAACATGAATAAAATGCTATTTTTTTTGAAATTTAGGCCTAAAATACTATGCACAAAATGCGTTAAAATATTGATAAATCGACACCAAATTTATGTCGAAAGTAGGTTGCAAGTCCTTCATTAATAATCTGATTTTACAATTTTTTTTCAAAATTTATTTTTTTAATAATTTTATTCTAAAATTTTATATTTTAGTTTTAAAAATTATATACTTAACGAAAATTAATAATTTTAATGTCGTTATATAGATCATCCATAGATTTACAACATATATTAAAATCATACAAAAAAATAAAATTTTGACACAGTTTCTCCTTGTTTTTTCATTTTTCATGATTTTTTTTTAAAAAAAAGAGAAGAGAAGAGAGAGAGAGCTAGGATGAGTTACTTACCTCTAATCAATCTTCTTCCTTTGTTTTTTTGGTATTTTTGGAGTGGGAGGGCGAGCAAAGCCTCGAACGAATCCAAAAACAAGGAAAAGGCTTCCTCTCAGCCTCTTTCCCTTAATATAAGCACCGAACCGTTCGGTTCGGTCCGAAACAGGGCCGAACCGTTCGGTTCGGTCCGAAACTGCCCGGTTCGGGGCCGAACTGGGCGGTTTCCTTTTTTTTTTTGATGCCGATTGGCCACCGGTTCAGTTCGGAACACCCTGAACCACCCGGTTCGGGTTGGTTCCGAAAATATTGGTTTCAAGATTTTTAATTGCATTGGACTATATCTATTGAAGTGTATATGCTTTTTAAAGCTAGAAATTAGATAAAACATGAAGCAATATTCTGTTCTTTAATGAATACCATCTTACATTTTGGGTCTTATTTGTTCTAGTTTTCTGATCAATGAAAAACAGCTTGCAAGAAACTGAAAGAAAGAATTAGGGGGAACTGTAAACAGTGTTGGTATTAGGATTTATGCAAGTTTTAGCCTTGTAGAGCAGGTTTGACATAATCATTTATTTTCAAAATAATTTTGATTCATAAATTCTCAATGACAATGTATGGTGCATGTATGCAGTAGAATCAAATTAAAGTTCTTCTACAACATCCAGCATTTGAAGAGTGAAGAGTTTGTCTCATTTAAATATAACAATCAAGTAATTCATAATTGGATTTTTTTGGTCTAATTTGAAATCCCATTAATAAACCAATGAGTCTCGACCCACTGAATAGAGTCAATAGATTATACAGTTTTTAGTCAATTTCGAAATTATATATCTGCAGCTATGAACCAGTCAATTTTAATCTATGTAGTTACGTGCTGATTTAGATTTTTCATAGTTGATCTTCAATGCATTATGCATCAATTAAAATTGACTCATTCCATGGTGTACCCATCATGGTTTAGCATTGGAGTTGAATTATTATATTCTATTGCACTAATGGTTTGACATTTTCAAGGACATTACAACTTGTTTCTCAATCGTCAATAAAAAGAATAAAATAATCTCTCATGATCTCTTTTGCTGTTGAGAATTAAGTTATAAATCCAATATATTTTTGTTATCTTGCATATTTTATTATCTTTCTGAACTGTTTTTTTTTTTTGATTTTATTACTGGGCATTATTTAAATAAAGGAAAAAAATACACTAGTATGTAAATAAAGGAATTTTTATTTCTTTTCTACCTGGATAGCTTTCATATTGACTATGTATTTTGCAGTGTTTGACAATCATGTATCTGCTCCTTTTCTGCTGCATGTTGACATTAGATTAATGCATTTTATGCTTATTGATAAAAGGTTAACCACCACCTTTTTTATCATCATTAGGGCTATGAACGATTTGATGCTGCCAGTTTGCGGGAACACCAGGCCTTGACTAAAGTTAAAAATATAGAAACAATAGTACTTGGAAGATATGAGATTGAGACGTGGTATTTCTCCCCTTTACCATCGGAGTACAAGAACTCTAAGAAATTGTACTTTTGTGAATTTTGCCTCAATATTTTAGAGACGAAGGAACAGCTTCAGAGGCATATGGTGAGCTGCATATGGATCTCTAATAGTTGGACTCTTTATAAGATAAAGAACCATCAAATCCATTTCCATATTTGAAATGATGAGTCATCTATGTATTTATCTTAGAGCAATTTGTTCAGTTTACTCATTTAGAATTCTCCCTCAGCTGCATTTTGCACTTTTCAAAATAAGTTATATTACTTGTAATCAGACATAACCAATGTGCCACTTATGATGTAGGCATAATCAAGCTTTGCCATACCGGTCATTATCATATTGGACTGAGCATACCGTACTGTACTGATTTCAACAATACAATGTCTTGTATCATACCAATACTTGGTATGCCTTGCTGTCTTACACTATGCCGTGTGCTAACATTGTAATAGGATGGCACGTGTATGGGGTCCAGTATTGGGTCTAGTACTGAGATGGTGAAACTTGGGTATAATCATATTGCTTTGTTGAAAAGCAATTTCATGGTGATATTCTGTTTTGTGCTTTAAATTGATCGTGGTCATTTGGGAGCTCATGTGCGTGTGAAGAATGCAAGGGTTATCTGAATTAGAAGACATACATGATTAAAAGTTCATTACAGCATAATGAGGTGATAATCTTCCTTTAGGGATTTGGTTGAAGCCTTCCCTATTTGGAATTGAATGGTAACTTTTCTGTGGGGAGAGTGCAAAGATGCAGAAAGGCTTCTTCCTAAGACAGTGGATTAAGCATCTCCAAGGGGGCTGGCTTTTCTGGGATCCATTTGAGTTAGAGAAAATTGATATCATTATCACCAAAAAAAATTTAGTCTAAGTTCTTCATAAGCATTTGCCTTAATCCTGTTAGACGTTCACTCTTGGTTATTTACATTTTACACAACAATGATATGATATCTGAAACAGTAGAATCTCAGAGATTAATAAGCTTAGGTTTGCAGGATCACAAAGAGTACTTTGGAGTTCATGTTTGCTGTTGGACTTGTAAATATGGCAAGCCAATCTGATTTTTCTGAAATTACTTGAAATGAGAAAAGGACCATGGGTAATGATCAACACTAGAGAAAAATCTAATGCTCTAGGATTTTCTGTTAAGGAACTTGGGGCCTTTGAGTAAGCTTTTCATATTGAGACAACCATATAGATATTAGACTTAGCCCAAATTTTGGTGAAGTTTGAGTCTCTGATTTTCAATGCACAGCATCCTTTAGATCCTTCTCCTGAACTAATGATAGGATAATGTGCTCCTTTTCTTTTTTTTTTTTGGTGGTGGTGGTGGAGGTGGGGGGGTGTTGTCGGGGGTGGTGGTGTGAAATGGGGGATGTTGTCATGTTTGGCGCCACTTGTGGTTGGTCAGACTTTAGCAAACTCCATGGACCTACATCTGCAACACTGCCAATACCTGGAAACCTTGTTATGGATCAAAATTTAGCTTCGAGGTACCACTGTTAGGGAAATGCATCAGTTCTGGGATACTAGTTCACTCCAAGGTCACTGAATTAACTTGTCAAATACATCATTTGCCTCCAAGAACAAGGTAAGCCTACTCCAAACTAATACTTATTGTCACAAAAGAGTTGGATTCCAGGAAGCCATAAGAAAATTGGTTGAAGAAAATGCAGTTGTATCATGCTATAAAGCTAAAATGAAAACATTCCAAGGAACCATGGGAAGGGGCCAGAAATAAGGAGATGACTTACTTATATACCATAGGTTAAGTGAAATGTTATTTGCTAGCTTTCTTTTGCTTCTGGTCATCCATAGCACCTTAATCATTAGATATTTGCCAGAACCACATAGTTACGACCATATATGGCTTACAAACATTTGAACGACTGGACTAAAATTAAAGCCTGCATGAAAGCAGCAATTAGTATTTGTTGCATGGAGTAAAGTGTATCTTGAGATTGGGGCCCAACAGAGAACAGGAGAGTAAACTAGTTGACCCACTCTATCCAAATTACTAGATCTTGTGAACTAAAGCTATGCTCTGTTGACGTCATAAATTTAACAAGTTAATCTATAACAATGTTGCAGATGAAATAAGAAGATTTCTGGCAAACATTGTGAAACTCAAACACGTATGGTAGGATAAACGCTGAAATTTGCGCAATAAAGAACCTACCATTGTCCAATAATGGTTTACAGTAAGATTCTTAAATAACAAATACATTGCCTGAGAAATGTGCCCAGAGAATGCAGAAAGGTCACTGCAAATTCTTGAGCATTTCATTGGGAACATAACCAAAAACCCTCTCTTGCTCATAAGAGCTTTTCCTTTGTTTCTTTTTCTGCAGAAACCTTCTATCATCAGCAATATACAGAGCACTTACTACTCAAATATTTTGATTAGAACCAAATTTGTTAGGTCACATGTATTGTATTTCCTGACTCATGACTATGGATTTTAAATAGGAGCCAATGAATCATGAAGGAAGAACATATTCAGTCTGTGTTTATTGAACATTCCATAGACTCTCATTTTTTAAGTTTTGTTACAGCTAATGTGATGTAGCTTGCAGCCCAGTCAAGTACAAATACTTTCTTCATTTATTTTGCATTAAAAGAATGGTGAATAAACTTTTTTCTGAAGGGTCTTTTCCTATTCATGGTATTGATCATGCATGCATTAATGTTACTCTTGTTTTTTTTCTTTCCTGGCTTTCAAATATTTGTTTGTTTCGATTCAGTTATGTGATTAACAAATCTTCTTCTTCTTCTTTTCATACCAAAAAGAGAAAATGTGACCTGAAGTATCCCCCAGGCAATGAGATCTACCGCAGTGGTGTCCTATCTCTATTTGAGGCAAGATTTTGTATTTATTGAACTTCTTTCTATTTATTGATTTCAATTGTTTCCTAGTTTGTATCTTTTTGATGAGTGAAAATTTATGGTTACTTAGAAGGGTAATTTACTCCTTAAAATTTATTTTATAGCTGGTTGCATTGTATTCACAATTTTCCTGATGTCTTCATCCATAGTAGTCATCTTATAAGCTTCCCAGTTATTTCATTTGGCTTTGATGTCTTTGATAACAGCTAAATACATAATGATTATTTTTTGGTTTGATTCTTCTTAATCACTTCTTCTCTTTCTTGTCTCACATTGTTCATTCTCTTCCATCTTAAGTATGATGACCATGATATATTTGGTTATATTTTTGTGTTTCAGCTTTTTCCTGACAGGAAAGTATTTAACAGGTTGATGGCCGGAAGAACAAAGGTTACACAACGAATCTCTGCATTTTGGCAAAACTTTTTCTTGATCTTAAGGCAATACCCAGTGAGGTTGCTTCATTTTTGTTTTACATTCTTTGTGAATGTGATGATCGAGGTTGCCACATGGTTGCATATTTTTCTAAGGTAAACTTCTTAATGGAATCTTTGATACTTATCATAATTAAGTTTTACCATGATGAGGTTTCAAATTTATTTTAGTTTCCTTCTGAATTTGATGATAAGGGTATAACATGATAATGATTGATTAGTTGTACAAACTGGTTTTCTTCAGAAAATCTTTTCATTTAACTTGTTCATATGATTAGGCGAATAAAGAATTGTGCTACATGACTTGACATAATGTTTCTATTTCCTTATTATTTTCTTTTTGTGGCCAAGTCATCTCAACTGGAAAATTTCTTTGAAGTTGAAATATTTCCTATTATATATCTATCCAAGCCTTGATTTTCCTTATCCCTTCCTTTATATAACCATTCAACTCAAACCACTTTCTTGTGCTTTACATTCAAAATGACTTCTATATTAAGTTGTCTTGAATTCCTTGATCCACCCCACTTTATGATTCCATTCGACAAATTTGTAGTGCTGGCAATAGGCATGCACAATGTGGCTCTAGCCATGGCCCGTGCATATAGGACAGGCGATAGCTAGTGGCACTGACCATAGCTCATGCTGGTCCCATGTCCCAGCCACACAGGACACAAGACTAGAGCATGCA
>QRFJ01000014.1:3980541-4124190 GCA_006176705.1 Cocos nucifera
CGTTTTTATCTGTTTATTTTTTTTGGTGGAAAATAAATGCAGTGAAAATGACCTATGTGGGGAATCAATTTTTTCCCATGGAAAATTGCATCTCTCTAGAAGTACTTTTCCACTTTATACTACCTGCTTGTAGCCTATTTGAGAAAATTTTCTCCATTTACCTCTTTGTTTGGTGGACTTCCTTTAATGGTCCTCTCTATGTATTCCAGTTTTCCTATCCAGATGATTTTTCTCTATCTTTTATACTTCTATAATTTCTCGTTTTAGTGTAGAGGCCGAGATTGTGGGATGTCCTATACTGCCATAGAGATTATCTGGTTTCTCAACATGGAGAGCATATATACTACTCATACTGATGATCAAGATATTGTTTAGAGTGGAAGAAGATTCATTTTCTAACAATTGTGAAATAAGAGAATGATTATAGATCTGTCTCAATACCTTATACTTTATAATATCCTTGGAAGTATATTGAAACTTCATCACCATCTATTATTAATGCTCATTTTTAGAATATACTGGACAAAAAGCTGATTATTGAACCTGTAGGCTTGAGGAGTGCACTTAGAGATACTTGCATCTTTCTTAATACTAGTCCACTCATTCCTGCACACACACAGTACTTTCATACCCTATAAAAGGACCATAACTGTTAGGATATATTTATTATTGCATATTTCTTTCCATATATAGTGGAGTATTTTTTGGTATTATTGCAAGCCTAGGTTGACATATATTTGCTGGCTTATGTTAGCATATATTTGCTATATTATTGCTAGCCTATATTGGCATATATTTGATGTATTATTGCTGCATTATTGTTGGCCTATGTTGGCATATATTTATTGTATTATTATTATATTATTGCTGGCTTATGTTGCCATATATGAACATCCTATACTCTATATATATTGGTCAATCAAACCCTAGAGGGTAAGCTCTTTTGCCTCTCTTTCATGGTATCAGAGTAGGAACTCTAACTAGGGATATTGATCCATAGCCAGCAACCACCAAAACCACACCTTCCGCCGAGGTGACCTCCCCTCTTTGTTGCTATTCAGTCTTCCTTGCTGCCGTTCGGTTTTTCCTTGTCTTCCCTAGTGCCGTTGGCCTTCTCTGGTGTTGCTTGGCTTCTCTTGGGAAGTGGTCTTTGTTGGTAACCTTTGTTCTCATCTTTTTTTCTTCCGATGGTGCTTTTTTTTAGTGGCAAGCATGTCTTTCCTTTACTGCAACACTGCCGATTGTTAACATCAAAACTCTCATACCATTAGAACTTATAGATTCTACATATTTGGTGTGGAAACAAGTTTTTCTAAATGTCTTCGAGAGTTTTGGTGTTACTTCACATATGGATGGGACCAATATTATCTCTCTTCAGATTATTGAAACAATCGATAAGAAGGCAATTGTGAATCCAGGGTATTTAGTATGAAAGAAGGTAGATACCACTATACTTTTCTGGATTAATGCTACTCTATCTCTTAGCATACTACAGATGGTTATATCCACTTTATCCAAGATTGCCCATGATGCATCGAAAATAATTGGGGCATACTTTGTTAATAAGACTGCCTCTACGGCCTTTTCTCTGAAATCGAAGTTACGAAGCATCAAGAACAGATCAATGGGTATGAGTGAATATATACAAAAAGTTAAATCTATAGGGGATACCCTCCAGACATTTGGTGAAGCCGAGTTGGATTGTAATTTGGTCATGACTATTCTTCTGGGACTACCAGAGGAATATAGAGGATTTGTAAATGCATTAAACACACATAGGATGAAACCTATTTTTGAGCAACTTCGACCACTTCTAATGCAAGAAGAAACAGAAGTTTAGTGTCATACCGGATTAATGACATCACCTGCTCCTTCCACCACTGAAGGAGAAGCCCTTTATGCAAATCGCAGTCGAGGTCATCATGATGGACAGGGGTAGTTTTTGCGGAGGCCGAGGACAATGTGGCAGACAATTCAAATCCTAGTCATGGATACAATAGAGCATACACACATCCTCAGCCCTTTCCTCATCCTAATCAACCTAACCAACAACCTCATGTTCCACGATCTGGCATACAGTGCTAGATATGTGGAAAATTTAATCATTCTGCTATTTGGTGCGGGCAACGCTTCAACCATGCTTTCACCATTGATGATATTCCTCAGACCTTCGCTGCTATGAGCCTTCAGGAGCCTGGTAAGAAAGTTTGGTATCCAGATACTGGAGCATCTAATTATATGACTGCTAATCCTGGTATTCTCTCTTTCTCTAAACCTTACAATGGGAATGAAAAAATTCTAGTTGGTAATGAAAATTTACTTAATATTAATCAGATTAGTGAAACAAAGTTGAGTACTCCTTCCAACTCCTTTGCTCTCAAAAATATTCTCATTGTTCCTTCCATTAAAAGAAATTTACTTTTTGTTCATCAATTTTGCCATGATAATAATTCTCATTTTGAATTTGACTCTTCTGGTTTTCTATAAAGGATCTGGAAATGGGGAAGGAGCTTCTCAGATGTCGTAGTTCGGGAACTTTATCCAATTTCTTCTAGAGTTGCAAGTGTAGAGAATAAGCAACGGTCAGTCTTTGTTACATCTATATTTAGTGGAGATATTTGGCATAGATGATTAGGTCATCCCAGTCTTGTTGTTCTTTCTAAATTTATTAAAGAAAATAAAGTTGTTTCTGGTGGTCATTCTAAACTCAAATTATCTGTTTACAATGCATGCAATGTGGGAAAACATGTCAAACTTTGTTTTCATGATTCTGAATCAAAATTTGCTTTTCCTTTTCAACTTGTGCATTCCGATATATGGCAGGTGCTTGTTTCCTCTATTTCTAGATATAAATATTATGTCATATTTGTGGATGATTACTCCTATTATTCTTGGATTTACCTTTTAAAATTTAAACATGAGGTTTTTTGAAAATTTTCAAGCAATGGTTGAAAATATTTATCATCACAATATTAAAATTCTTTAATCTGACAATGGTAAGGAGATGTAAATTAAGAATTCTCTACTCTATGTTCACAGACTAGGATTATTTAGAGATTCTCGTATCCTCACACACCACAACAAAATGATGTTGCCGAGAGAAAATATAGATATTTATCCAATGTTATTTGAAGTCTTCTTTTTCAAGCTTGCATGCCTCGCTTTTATGCAGAGGCCGTACAAACTGCCATTTTTCTTGTAAATCGTACTCCTTTATTGTTTTGAATAGAAAATCACCATACAATGCTTTGCATGGTTATGTCCCTTCTGACTTGCAACTTATAAAAGCTTTTGGATGCTTGTGTTATCCTGATCTACAAGATATTGCCAAATATAAGCTCTCTCCCTGATCACTCCCTTGTGTATTCTTAGGACTCTCAAATAAGCATAAAGGGTTTCTTTACCTATATCCAAGCACCGAAAAAATTTTCATTTCTAGGCATGTTACTTTTTTTGAAACAATTTTTCCATGTCCCTGTCTCTCCAAATTTTCTACAACTGGTTCTATTGTTTTAGATTTTCATATGTTTCAAAATTTTCTTTCTAGTCCTCCTTTACTGGGTTAGAGTCGTTTTACTATTGATGCACTCTCTCGTTTCAATTTCGCCCATTCTACTATTGATGATCCTTGCACTTCTTGTACCAACCACTCCACTTTGCCTGTTTCACCAACCTCTGAGTCATTAATTCAATTTACTACCAACTTAAATCATGATGCCATACAAGTTAGAGATGAGAACTATACCACTACTGTTGGTCAGAAAGAGCTCCAGGTCTATACTAGGACGATTAACCTCCAGGGCTATTGCACCCACCACTACAACCGACCCTGCTCCTACACCTTCTGAACTCCCCCCTTCCACTCCACCTGTTGCAGGCCTACCAGTTTCTTCATCTTCTTTATCTACTTCACCTATTGTTCCTCCTTCTCCTTCCCGTACACACTCTATGCTTACCTGGTTCGTGATAAAGGATATGATTGAGTCTACCTTTTTTCCTTGCTTCCAAGAGTTTTCTCTTCCTATCGAGCCTAACTCTTTTGCTGAGGCTTTTCAGGATGTGGGTTGGCGTGTAGCTATGACCGAGGAATTTGATGCCTTATTGGCTAACTCTACTTGAAATCTTGTTCCTCCACCATCCATCAATCCCATTGGCTGCAAATGGGTAATACAAGGTTAAGCATAAGGCAGATGGTTCTCTTGAACGTCTCAAAGCTCGGCTTGTGGCCTAGGGCTACAAATAGCAATAGGATATTGATTTTGCAGAAATTTTTTGATCGGTTGTCAAAACGACTATTATTAGTACTATTATTTCTATTGCTTTCTTCTCTAGATGGCCGCTTCGGCAACTTGATGTGAAGAATGCTTTTCTTCATGGTGTTTTCTCTAAAAAAAGTCTATATAAAACAACCACCTGGCTTTGTGAACCCTTCTCTTTCTCATCATGTCTGCCACCTACGGAAATCCATCTATGGACTCAAGCAAGCACCTCGGGCTTGGTTCCAGCATTTTACTTTCTTTCTTTTTGAGATTGGTTTTATTGGAAGTACTGCAGATCCCTCCATGTTTATTTGTCGCTCCTCTTCTAACACTCTCGTTCTTCTCTTATATGTTGATGATATCATTGTTACTGGAAGCTCCTCCTCTCTTTTAGAGGCTTTTATGGGCATTTTACAATGAGAGTTTGCAATGAAGGACTTGGGGCCTCTACATTATTTTTTGGGCATTGAAGTCATTAGCTTACCATCTGGTCTTCATCTGACTCAACAGAAATATGCGCGTCAACTGGTTGAACATCATAGTTTCTCACAATTAAGCCAGTTGCTACTTTTCTCTCTTCGAATGCTTGTCTCTCGGCCCATGAAGGGCGTCTTCTTGCAGATCCTTTTACCCATCGTCAAATAGTTAGTGCTTTGCAATATCTTACTTTTACAAGACCTGACATCTCATATGCTGTTAATATTGTTACTCAGTATCTCCATGCACCTCGTGAGACACATATGCAAACTGTTAGACGTCTTCTCTGGTACATTCACAGGATACTGTCCTATGGTTTTTCCATCTCCCGCTATTTGAATCCATCACATTGCTTTTTCATATGCTGATTAGGCTGGTTGTCCAGATATACAAAGGTCCACTTTAGGGTATTGCATATTTTTTGGACCTAATCTTATCTTGTGGTCAGCTAAGAAACAGCCTACTATTTCTCGCTCCAGTTTTGAAGCAGAGTATTGATCTGTAGCCTACACACTGGCCGAGATAGTATGGATCCGTCATCTACTTCGTGATCTTGGCATCTTTTTATGGCATTCTATTCGCATCTATTGTGATAATCTTAGCACAACATGCCTTGTTGCAAATCTTGTTTTACATGCCTGTATGAAGCACATTGAACTTGATCATCACTTCTTGCAGGAGAAAGTTCAATCAGGTGATTTAGATGTGGTCTATATCTCTTCTGACAAACAACTTGCTGACATCTTCACCAAACCTTTGTCTGCTTCTTGGTTTTTGATTTTACGCACCAATCTTCGCCTCTATGCTAAGGATGCTCAGCTTATGGAGGGATGTTAGGATATGTTTATTATTGCATTTTTTTTTCATATATAGTAGAGTTTTTTTTTGGTATTATTGCTGGCCTATATTGGCATATATTTGCTGGCTTATGTTGGCCTATATTTATTGTATTATTGCTGGCTATATTGGCATATATTTGCTGTATTATTGCTACATTATTGCTGGCCTATGTTGGCATATATTTGCTAGCTTATGTTGGCATATATTTGCTATATTATTATTGTATTATTGCTAACCTATATTGCCATATATGAACATCTTGTACTCTATATATATTGGTCCATGAAATCCTAGAGAATAAGCTCTTTTGCCTCTCTTTCAATAACATATAAATTTTATTTATTTAAGGTCATTGCTCTGCATGCTTTTCTTACAACACATCTAATGTTGCTCCTTAGTTCTAATTTCATTACAACACTTTTTTTGAACAATAGCACTTTTTTTCAATTCTAGCTAGAACAATACATGTACTATAGTCTCAAATTACATATAAAATTATTTAGCATATTTTTTTCAGAAGTTCTTTGATCAGTTTTTGGCTGCCATAAACATTATGAATTTTATTAAGAAGCTAGAATGGAGGAAAAGAAAGAGGAATGAGGTGGTGGTCCAAAAATAAGTAAGTTTATTAGGAAGGCTACATAGTGGAACTAGAATTGGAGGAGTTGGCAAGAAAATGAAGTTAATTGAAGTAACCACTTGCCAAACACTCTTGTCTTATGTGGCTTTGTATCTTGATTTCCATTTAGTAGCTTCTTATCTCTTCAAATGGATAGGCTTTCATTTTGCATGCTCACCAATCTATATGTTTTCTTTCTACTCATATCTTGTAATGCAGGAAAAAAACTCAGAAGATTCCTACAATTTGTCCTGCATTCTCACCCTTCCTCCATACCAGCAAAAAGGCTATGGAAAGTTTCTTATTGCATTTTGTAAGCTTCCTGCCATGTCCTCTCAATGCTTGTTGGTTCTTCTTCTAATAATTATAATAGCTACAATATCTAGATATTGATAGATATATAATGGCCTAGGGCATATATTGTAGTTTTCTGTAGTTGCTTTGAGAAAGTACATATCAGTCAAACCCCTCTTCTGCATTCTGATTATTATGAGGCCAAATTCCAGTGTTCAGGTCATATGCATAACGCATCGTTTTAAGTATTCTTAAAAGGTTAGAATGGCATCCTGAGTCTGAATATTGGACATTTGACTGATGAACTAATCTATGAATTGGTGAAAACTATAAATCAAACTGAATAGTTATAGCCCTTTCCATCATGAACTTGTTTTTCAATATCTGAAATACTTCTCAGGTAACAATATGCTATTGAACTATGGAATAAACATTACCTTCATCCAGTGAACTATGGAATAACTCAGGGCCATTGACTGTGATGCTTAAATTGTGGACGATACTGAATGCATAGAAACATTTCTTCTGTTCTTCTGTTTATAGTCTCAAATGCACTTTCGCAATGCTAATTCAGTGGTGCTTATGAACTTTAAAGAAGGAAAAGCATCCATGTATTGTGTTCATATATGTTCCTCTTTTCTCTGTTGGTTAGTTTCTTCTGATTATATAGTCTAAATTGCATCTTAGCAATTCTGCACAGCCTATGAACTTTCAAAGAGGGAGGGTGTAGTGGGGACACCAGAGAAGCCACTTTCTGATCTGGGATGGAGAAGCTACTGGTCGTACTGGACTAGGGTTCTTGTGAATGCCATCAAAGAGCACGAAAGTGATATTGATATCTCCATCGAGGTTAGCATCCTTTTGCACTTCTCTCATGCTAAGTTTTCAAAAAAGAATTACTGTTTGTCCCTTTTTGTGCAGTTAACTTTAAAAGAAATGTTTTGACCGTATTAGGATTTTTTTATGCATACCATAGCAATGATAACTATTAACTAGCATTGGATTTTGTCAACATTACGGCTATATTAATATTCAAATTATGCAAATACATTAGTCATTCTATGGGATATATCTATAGGTTGTTTGCCGCATTGAGTGTAGCATCTTTGTCAAAAAGTCAAGACCGGTTCCACCTAGTTAGTGTGCCAGCCCTTTCCACCACATTGGAAGGGTTGAGTTGTGAGTGGAACATGCAAACCATAGGCCTCTTCATTTTTATTTGTGGAAGTAACATATATCATAGAAATCATAAACAGGTGCCAAGTTTGTCCCTGTAGTTATTTTTTAACTTTCGCCATCACAATCACACAAACCTAGAAAAGTAAAGGGGAAACTGATGCATAAAACTAGGAAAAGTATTAATCCTGCAGATAACTTTGTGAAGAATGTATAGGAAAAATGGATATGAACGTTTGTTCTTTTTTTTAAAAAGAAAAAAAAAGTTGAATGATCCCTTGGTATTCGTACAGACAGTTCCCAAGGCCTAATTGCCTAAATAGCATTATATCTGGTATGTATTATCTCTATCACAGACAGTTCCCAAGGCCTAATTGCTTGTCAAGTTGAGGCTGGTTGGTTTAGTAGTTCTTTAGTAAATGATTGGACAGCATGACCAAAACTTTCATAATGTCTTAGTTAAGGGTGTATTTGGATAGTATCCTTTTTCGTCATTTGATCTGCATTCAGAGATATATAAATTCTGTGGAGGTGTTACATGACCATAAAGATTGAATTGTACCGATGCTTGGGGTATAATCAAAATGCAGCTTCAATTTAAATGGAAATGAACTTGAGTCCTTGGTCAATATTGATGGACAAGAGACACCATGTCATGCCCAGTTTCAATATTTTATTATATTATAGAAAAGAATTGATAGGTAGATGAAAGACATTTAAAAGGAGCTGAGAAATTTATGCAGGGAGGTGTTTTGGGGTGTTAATCTTGCCAATGCGTCCCTTGACAACTTAAATTTTATTAAACAACAATAAAGGTGCACTATGTTGTATGGTTCAGAATGATGGGCAAGACTGTCCAAGCTAATGAGAAGGATGCAGTAGAAACGAAAACAGTGAGAGAGGCCTGCAGTAAAACCATCAATTCTAATCATAAATTAAGGATCAAATGATTGGAAACCAATAGAATTTTATGAGCATGTAAAACAACAATCTGATGAGGCAATCATGTGGAGAGACTTTTGAATGTATATTGAACATTTTAGAAAGGGAAGTAGAAGATATAAGCAAACATGCATAGAGTCATGAAGAAGGATGTAAAAAGGCTAGAAGTATTACTAGAGATTGCCCTTAAAAGGAATAATTACTGAATGATGATTTATGAAACCACCTCTAATAGTTGGGATGGGGCTTGATGGTCGTAATCGTGCTTATGGCTTGGCCTTATTGGCATGCATGATTTTGAATGAAATCTGTGACCGCCATGTTAGATATCACAATCCCATGGAAATGGGTCTCTCTCATTCATTTGTAGGAACTCAGCAAAATGACTGCGATAAGACATTATGACATTTTTAGAACGCTACGGAATCTGAACCTGGTACAGTACAAGAAAGGGAGGCAGGTCATATGTAGAGACCCCAAGATCCTTGATCACCACCTGAAAGCTGCTGGCAGTGGAGGTCTCGAGGTTGATGTTAGCAAATTGATTTGGACTCCTTGTGCCGATGATCTTAGCAATTCAGTACCACCTGGTTGGAGGTAATAAGCTGTCCTGGTTGACATCTCTGCTTCCTAGTTTCGAAGGGAATCCTACATGGTGCAAGCTACAAAATCAATAATTCTTTGGCCATACTTTTGGCATCGCATTCCCTAATATAGCCAAATATAATGGAATATTCTAAAATGAGCAATGCCGGATGTGGGTCCAAAAGAGTTTTTCACAAACTAAGGGCCAGTGGTGGTCCTCATTGCATATTCAGACGTCACCTTATGATTCTCATATGGATTTTGAGAGGATTGTGATTCTTATTGACGGCCATGGAGAAAACTTGGCGCTGGATTTTGATTTTGAGATTATTTTCTGTTGGAGATCTTGGTGGACACTTACCAGTCATCAGATTGTGTTTGAACAAATTAACGTCAATCTAAATTTTGTTTAAGTCATCATATTGTACATGGCTTGTTACTGGTATTGTTTCGATTTTCGAGGCAGCTACTCGAGTCGTTTACCTTCTTGGTAGAAAATATTGGCAGAGTGGTTGTATGGATGGTGAAAGCTGAGCTTATTCTTGATGCCATCCTACCTGAAAGCAGTGTTTGGTGCTTCATTTGCCTCCCAAGCTTTTCATCATTGACCCTTCCTGTGCAGCAAACCTAATGATGCATGGAATCTTTTGTTCAAGTAGACGATAAATCTGTCGCTGTGATTGGCCGTGTACTCGGTCTTATGACGTCCCTCTCATCATGATTTCATGCATGAGTCATATTCTGCATGTTCAAAGGCATACAATCATGAATATGGTATATTTATGGGTGTGTTTTTCTTCCATGGCAGCCCAAATAATGGCCCTGGGTGGTTGGGCATCACCATCATTCATAACAACAACTTCCATTCTTGAGTTTTTTTAATTGGTTTAGGAAAATCTTGAAAACGTTTGAAAGACGTTTTCGCACCGAAATATCTCAAGCTACCGAAACTGTGTAAGTAGATTAGCATTCAAATGATCACATTGATTCGCATTTTCTTATCATACAATGACGGTCGACCCAAGAACCGAGCGGAACCAATCTTGTTGGATTGGGTTTTAGATAAGACTGGTCAATTGTGATTCTAATTTTCCCAAACCTGATAGGGTTGAGTTAGATTTTGGTTAAGGGGTCAGGCGACCCAAACTCCATTCAAACCGATCCATCTACACGCCACACGGACACTATTTGTTAGATAGGAGCTGGATGTTAGTTACTTCCCTTCATTATTATTAGCTTTTATCTTTTCCTATTTTTAATGCGTAGCTTTAAATGAACTTTTGCTTATACTTGTATTGCAAATTTGAGAAATTTTAATATCATCTATAAATCTCTTCCCATATCTATCTCTTTAAATTTTCTATTGACTTTTTATATGTATAAATAAGTTTGTGGTTAAGTTGATAGATATGGCATTTGTGTTCATTTGTTAGTTTGTAATCTGCATTAGACATAGTTTATAACTTTATATTTTTCTATTTTTTGTATAAATTATTAGGTCATTTTGGTTGATTTTTTTTAAAAAAAAATTCTACTTAATATCTTCTATAATAGCTTTATTAAGGTGTTATATCTTTTTCTCAAATAAAATTAATAATTATTTTTCCAGAAAAATGAAATAATCTAACAACAAATGGGTTGGATTGAGTTGGGCTCCGCTTTTTATTGATCCGTTCCAAAAATCAATGACCAAATGAGATCAGATTGATTTTGGTTTAGTCTCTAACTTGAACCAACTTGATGACCAATTTAGATCAAATTGATTCTGGTTTAACCCCTAACTTGAACCAACCCGACTCATGTGGTCGCCTAGAAAAGCTGATGCGGGGATCTGGTATTTTGGCATCTCCGCTGGACTGTAAAGCTTTGCCACTATTTAATTTGTCCGGACGCAACGTGTCAGAAGATCCCTTTAAGATTTAGTGTGCCGTGTTCCTAGACGGGTACAACGAAACCTCCATCAAAATCGAGGTTCCGCTCCTATTTCAGAATTTCTTCCAGCGGACGCGTAGAACGGTCGAGTTGCGGCAGCACCGGGCATCCATCAAAAGGGCCGTTTGAACTTTGAATTGGATGGTCCCCCTCCGGGAAATCGAATCCTTCCATCGCCACGTGGTCTTTTCGTAAGCAACGACTGGATCAGGCAACAAGCGGCGCTTGATGCTGCCACGTTTCATGCGGGCGACTGGCGAACTTTCGTAGCATCTCCTGCGCGTGGACCCCGGTACCACGATGAAATGTCCTCTACATTGACGAATGGGTTGGCATATCCCGTCGCCTTCTCCGGTGGAAGAATTTTCTCTCGCCAAAATATTTTTGCTAAAATACAATATCTAAATAAATAATTTTGTTATATCTAATTGATTATAACAAATATTATATTATTATCTTGAATAAAAGAAAGGGTAGATTACAAAACCCCACTAAGAGCTTAAGGCTAGATCCAAATTACAATTACATCTAATAGTTATCAAAATTTATATTTATATTTTTTATATTTTATTCTACCCTATAGTCTAATCCATGCTGTTAAGCAGCCTATTAATGTTATCTTGAATCAAATTATCATGTCACAATAAATTTTTGAAATGATCGGAATAACTTCGAGCAAAGGATAAAAAAAAAATCAAGCTTCAATACATGCATTCCTTTCAATCCGATCGAAAGTTAGAGAAGTCCGTCAGTGATAAGTTGTCATGCTCAACGATTAATAAGATTGATGGCAATCGTACTTGATTGATGGATTTTGCTATGAAGGTCGATGGCCATAGCAACTATGGAGGTGGAGGAGGTGGTGGAAACCAATCGTACTTGATTGATGGATTTTGCTATGAAGGTCGATGGCCATAGCAACTATAGAAGTGGAGGAGATGGTGGGAACAATTAGGGCCCAACATCTCCAATCACAATACTCTCAGCTTTAGAGCTCCAAGACTTGATGATGGATCGCCTAGGGCTCAAGCCCATGGGTGGCGACGAAGTGGTGGGTGACGATGGAGAGAACAAAGATGCCACATTAGAGGATGGTATTGAGCCAAGCTCAAAGTGAAGCCTCGAGATGCACACTTTTCTATCACGAAGGTTTTTCTGGAGCTTGATACTGGTCCCTTGGGGCTTTCTTTCTAGTCGGAGGTAGGGGTGTGCATTCGATTTTTTTGGTTCAAATCGAATCAAAGTTTCGAAAAATCGAACATCTGAACTTATATTTTATAGAACCAAAAACTGAACCGAAATAGTCTAAAATCGAATAAATCAAATCAAAATAATTTCGGTTCGATTCGGATCGATAATTCGATTTTAAACTTATTGGGGATAAATTTCGCTCCAACCGAAGTCTAGCTCGATGCCCAGTCTAATGCAACCAATAGCCGCAGAAGAGCTTCGACAGACGGACTTCAGCCGAACTCCCAACGGCCGAGCTTCTTCCAATCCGTTCAGTCGGCCGAACTAGTTAGCTGCCGAGCTTCTTCGAACTCCCAACGTCAGGACCGAACCGCTCCAGACGGTCGAACTGCTTAGCGGTCGAGCTCCTCGAACTTCTAGCGTCTGAGCTTCTATGGATCCGTTCAGACAGCCGAACTGCTCAGCGGTCGAGCTCCTCGAACTCCTCAGCTGACGAGCCTCAGCCAAAGTCCAAAATTCGACCGAACTCTCCAACGGTCGAGCTTCGAATTTCCAGCGACCGAACTCCTCAGCGGACGAGCCTTAGCTGCATACCTCCAGCCAGACGCCTATGGGAGCCGAACTCCCTCCAAGCTTCCTCTTCAGGAGTCCGAACTCCCTCCAAGCTCTGCAGCCATCACCATCAGTCCACCGAGTGATAGCGACCCGCTATGAGACGGCGATAGCTGTCACCATCAACCCGCCGTACACGACGCCTTCCCGTGAGACTGGCTCTGTCGAACCTCGAGCGGCCCGCCAGCACGCGGCTGCAGCTATCACCATCAACCCACCGCACACGGCGCCTTCCCGTGAAACTGGCTTCGTCGAACCTCGAGTGGTCCGCCAGCACGCGGCTGCAGCTATCGCCATCAAGCTCCGCTATAAAAAGGACCCCTCCAGATACGCTAACTCTAATCGCTCTGGTCTCTAAGCTCTCCTCTTCTTCTTCAAGCTCCGAAATTCATTCCGAGCACTCCATTCCTATTGGTCAGAGCTGACTTGAGCGTCGAAGGGTCCTGCCGAAGCCACCCCCCATCGGCTCCGGACGGGACTCTGTTTTGCAGATCCCCGGTGGCGACCTCCGACGATGACCAATTTCTGCACCAACAGAATGGCGCTAGAAGGAGGACCCTGAACCTTCGAGGTTCCCTTGTTCTTAAAGGAGTGCTCGGCGACTCTTCCCTTCCCTCTCTGGAGATCTCTCTTTCTCTTCCAAAGAGAAAATGCCTCCAGGAGAGCTTCGACTCGGCGATCGGCGTCCTATGCGTCGGGTACATCTGCTCTCGTTGCAGCCCCGGTGGCCCAGGCCCACCCGAAGCCACCGCAGATGTAGAGCAGTTCAACCTACTGGTCAGGTTAGCGGCCCCGTTGAGATGATGCAGGCCGTGCGACAACCTCTAGTGAAGACTTTGTCAACGAACCCGCCATGAGGATGCGAGGAATCGGCCTTGAGAAAGAGCATTTGGGCATACCGATCGCCCTTAGGAAGGAGAAACGGAGAGCAGAAGATCTCCCGCAGAAGGTCGGAATGAAGTTCGGCGCAAGTGAGGCCGAACTCTGCCTCGAAGCTCGTCAGCGGAATGAAGTTCGGCGTAAGTAAGGCCGAACTCCACCTCGAGCTCGCCACTAAGAAAACCACTGCAAAGATTTCACAGGAGGTGAGATGAAGTTCGGCTGCGCTCACGACCGCCCGAGGGCAACCAAGGTCGAACTCCGTACAACTCCAAGGAGGTCCGGACGAAGAGGCATGAAGTTCTTCCGCGGAAGGTTTCGCGGAAAAGCGGAATGAAGTTCGGCGCAGGCGAGGCCGAACTCCCCCTCATAAAGTTCTCCCGCAGGTTCTGCGACTACGCCCCCTCAACGCTCCTCGAACTCAATTTCTCATGGAAGTTAAGAGCCAGCTGTCAAGACCAGAAGGGTTACGGTCTCTCCCAAACAAATGCGATTAAAGCAAGTACTGCGTCTACCGTCGCGATCACAGCCACGACACCGAGGAATGCATCCAGTTGCCAGACGAAATTGAGGAGCTCGTCAGGAAGGAGCGGCTGGATAAATTTTTTCGGCGGGAGAAGATCGGCTAAGGGCGCTGCCGTAACCATAAACTATACAAGGTCGGCCGCCTCACGGCGTCATCAACGCCAGAGGAGCTCCCCAGGGAGGAGCTTGGTACATCGGCGATTCGTCGTCTCCCAGCGACAAAGCAGAAGCATGCTCCAAATTAAGGAGGCCAGTATGGGATAGAGGAGGTCGTCTGGACGGGACTTGCTGTCCGAGGAAACTCAGAGGAACAACGTTCCGACGACCCTGAAACACAGAATTTGGGGATGTGCTGTCCGTAACTTTCCTTCGGTAAAATTCTTTCCCTTCCGATAATGTTGTTTCTAGATGCAAAAACTGTGCGATGACAGCGAAGGAGTAGAGATAAGATCTCTCCCGAGCAGTTCGGTCAGAGATAAGATCTCTTCCGAAAAGCAACCTCGGCCAGAGATGAGATCTCTCCCGAGCAACCACCTCAGCTAGAGATAAGATCTCTCCCGAGCAGTTCGGCAGAGATAAGATCTCTTCGAAAAGCAACCTCGGCCAAAGATAAGATCTCTCCGAGCAATCACCTCGACTAGAGATAAGATCTCTCCGAGCAGTTCGGCCAGAGATAAGATCCTTCCGAAAAGCAACCTTCGGTTAGAGATGAGATCTCTCCCGAAAAGTAACCTCGATCAGAGATAAGATCTCTCCCGAGCAACCACCTCGGTTAGAGATAAGATCTCTCCCAAGCAGTTCGGCCAGAGATAAGATCTCTTTCGAAAAAGCAACCTCGGTCAGAGATGAGATCTTCTCCCGAGCAACCACCTCGGCTAGAGATAAGATCTCTCCCGAGCAGTTCGGCCAGAGATAAGATCTCTCCCGAAAAGCAACCTCGGCAAGAGATAAGATCTCTTCCGAGCAACCACCTCGGTTAGAGATAAGATCTCTCCCGAGCAGTTCGGCCAGAGATAAGATCTCTCCCAAAAAGCAACCTCGGTCAGAGATGAGATCTCTCCCGAGCAACCACCTCGGCTAGAGATAAGATCTTTCCCGAGCAGTTCGGTCAGAGATAAGATTTCTCTCGAAAAGCAACCTCGGCTAGAGATAAGATCTCTCCCGAACAGTTCGGTCAGAGATAAGATCTCTCCCGAAAAGCAACCTCGGCCAGAGATAAGATCTCTCCCGAGCAACCACCTCGGCTAGAGATAAGATCTCTCCCGAGCAGCTCGGTCAGAGATAAGATCTCTCCCGAAAAGCAACCTCGGTCAGAAGATGAGATCTCTCCCGAGCAACCACCTCGGCTAGAGATAAGATCTCTCCCGAGCAGTTCGGTCAGAGATAAGATCTCTCCCAAAAAGCAACCTCGGCAGAGATAAGATCTCTCCCGAAAAGCAACCTCGGTCAGAGATGAGATCTCTCCCGAGCAACCACTTCGACCAGAGATAAGATCTCTCCCGAGCGAACCAAGTCAACCTCGGTTAGAGATAAGATCTCTCTCGAGCGACCGTTGACAACCTCGGTTCGAGATAAGATCTCTCCCGAGCGACCGTGGACAACCTCGGTTAGAAACAGGAGGAGAATCTCGTCCTAACGCGAGCATCAACCTCGGCTAGAGATAAGATCCCTCCCGAGCGATCGAGCCAGCCTCGGTTAGGAACAGGAGGAGAGCCTCATCCTAATGCGAGCATCGACCTCGGTTAGAGAAAGCTATCATGTCAACCTCGGCTGGAGAGCTTCAACATCGATCTTGGCTAGAGAAAGCAACTGTGTCAACCCCGGCTGGAAATGGGATCTTCCTCGGACTTCAACTTCGATGTCAACTTCAAGCCGGAGATGAGATCTCCCCCGAGCTTCGACCTAGACCAGCACAGAGCTCAGAGGAAGACTTCGGCAGTCGCCTTTCCTGCACTCCCTTCCTTCGATTTTCGAACTCGAAAGTGGGGGGCTAGTGTTGGGGATAAATCCCGCTCCAGCCGAAGTCTAGCTCGATGCCCAGCCTAATGCAACCAGTAGCCGCAGAAGAGCTTTGGCAGATGAGCTTCAGCCGAACTCCCAGCGGCCGAGCTTCTTCCAATCCGTTCAGCCGGCCGAACTAGTTAGCTACCGAGCTTCTTCGGACTCCCAGCGTCAGGACCGAACCGCTCTAGACGGCCAAACTGCTTAGCGGCCGAGCTCCTCGAACTCCTAGCGTCCGAGCTTCTATGGACCCGTTCAGACGGTCGAACTGCTCAGCGGTCGAGCTCCTCGAACTTGTAGCGGTCGAGCTCCTCGAACTCCTCAGCTGACGAGCCTCAGCCGAAGTCCAACATTCAGCCGAACTCTCCAACGGTCGAGCTTCGAATTTTCAGCGGCCGAACTTCTCAGCGGACGAGCCTTAGCTGCATACCTCCAGTCAGACGCCTATGGGAGCCGAACTCCTCCAAGCTTCCTCTTCAGGAGCCCGAACTCCCTCCAAGCTCTGCAGCCATCACCATCAGTCTACCGAGTGATAGCGACCCGCTATGAGACGGCGATAGCTGTCACCATCAACCCGCCGCACACGACGCCTTTCCGTGAGACTGGCTCCACCGAACCTCGAGCGGCCCGCTAGCACGCGGCTGCAGCTGTCACCATCAACCCGCCGCACACGGCGCCTTCCCGTGAGACTGGCTCCGCCGAACCTCGAGCGGCCCGCCAGCACGCGGCTACAGCTGTCGCCATCAAGCTCCACTATAAAAAAGACCCCTCCAGATACGCTAACTCTAATCGCTCTGATATCTAAGCTCTCCTCTTCTTCTTCAAGCTCCGGAACTCATTCCGAGCACTCCATTCCTATTGGCCAGAGCTGACTTGAGCATCGGAGGGTCCTATCGGAGCCACCCTCACCGGCTCCGGACGGGACTCTATTTTGCAGGTCCCTGACGGTGACCTCAGCGGCTTCGACTCCAGCGACCTTCGGCGACGATCAGTTTCTGCACCAACAAAACTTTTTTACGCTAAACATTTGATTTTGATTTAGACTTATTAAATTTTTTAATAATTTTATTATTTGAACTATATAATTAAACTTGGACTTAATATTATTATTTAAATTTAAATTAATAATAAATTATTTTAAAAAAATTTAATTCAATAAAATTATCTTAACTTTTTTTGTAATCTATCAATATTATATTTATCATTAGTCATCTATTTTAATTTTTGATTAATCGAAGTTATCAAATTAAAAATCGAAGATCGAATCGATTAAAAAAAATTTATTTAATTTTAAATCAAGGTCAAAATTTTTTAAAAAAAAATTAAATTAAATATTAAAATAATTAATGATTTGGTCCAATTTTTGATTAACCAAACTACACTCCTACTAGTCGGGAGAACCCTCGAAGAAAAAGAACTCCTCCGAGGAGCCTCCGATGCAGCCACCCTTGTTAGCATTCCGACATCGGCGAGGCAAGGGAGGGAGGGGGCAAAGCTCCAGGGAGCTGAGTTTTCGTTGGTGCGGCCTCGGGATCTAACGAGGGTGCCTAGGAAGAGGAAGTCGGAGGCAGTGGGGGCGAAGGAGGAGGAGTGCTTTTCGATTAAGATTACAAAAATAGATGCCTTGGGAAAAATGGCCATGTCCAATCTAGGCTATGGCTTCCTAGTTGCATCGCTTGTTCTCATGGGTGGGAAAATTGTATTTTGGTATTTACCATTTTAGCGATTTTGAGTAGAAGATTTAAGGGTGCCAAAACACCGATTATTATAGCTTATCACAAGCAGTAAATCATAGCTACAAAAATTTTCATATTGGTGTACATGCCCAATCACCGTGGTGTATTATAGTGGGTCATCACTAACACAAGCACACGATGAATGGGATTCTTATTTGTGCATCCTGATAATTGAAGGCATGCACAAGTGTAGCCGATGGCTGATCTCATGCCATCTCTAAACGCTGTCAACAACCCAGCAACAATGATGGTGTTGACCGGCCAAAGTCTTCCGAATTTCCAAGCAGAAATAGAATATTTTACTTACTCCATAGAAAGCGTTATCCGACGAATTTTAGACCATCGAATACTAAATTGTGGTAGATTGACTTAGTCAAGTTGGAGTTGACCAAACAAGGTCGTCGGACGATGTGATTTTTCATGTTTACCGAGTACTTAGCATGCCAGCTATCATTTTCTTGGTAGACTTCTTTTGTTTTTGGTGAGGAATTTTCTTGGTAGACTTTGGGTTGACTTGGAGGGCTTTTGTCACTGCTAACGACGTGAAATAACAATATGTTTATAAGTTGAAAATAACCTGTGTAGCATCTATTGGGTTAAGTCCCATAGGGTAAATAGTCCCTAACAAAATATATGTAGAAGGTGTAATCTGTATATCTTATGTATTTTTGCATCGATTTTCTCTGGCGCACATAAGCAACTATTAATCATGTAATACTAACAAAATTTCTGTACAAGGTGTAATTCGTAAATTAAAAAAAAAAAAAAAAAAAAAAAAAAGAAAAAAAGTCATTAGTTTTATTATCAAAGAATTGTTAAGGAGATAAACCTCCATCAACATCAACTATTGCACCCTTATGAGAATGAGCACGCTCGATTTTATATTTTATGTGGTGCTCATGGCCTGGTTGAACCATGCCTGGACTGCACTCAACAGTCCGTCTATCTCAATGCAATGATGACCATATAAATGCATCAAGATTCATATTTACGTGTGTCGTGTCTGCACAGCCATTGAGATTCCGTGTAGCTTGATGCAGGATGTGTGATCAGGATTGCATTTGGAATATATCAGACCAGATCATTAGATAGTCTTTTTGGGGTTAGAATTATCGTTGGCAGAGCAGGAGGGTGCAAGTTTAGGTGTCCCAGTGGTGGGTATACCTTGATATTTTCATTATTTAATTTTAATGCGCCGCGATTTCTACCCACGCCGTTACATCTCGGACGCCCTGCACCGCACTTCTCCCGCCTCTGTTAAATTAAATATTCAATAATCCTAATACCCCTTGCTGGAAAAGGGCGAAAAATTGCGGCACGTGGCCTCGACCTTATCCGACGTGGCATGATGGGCCAGCGGGTGTCCTTGACCGTATGTACTTCCCGGTTCCGTTCCTTCCACTCGTGGCTCCTTGTTCTCCGAGATCCTCTTCGTCATCTCCTTCCGTACACCAAACGGCTATTTTACACGTACGTGTCACACGCCAACTTGCTTCAGTGTGTGGACGCGCACTACGTTTCGGTAACTACAGGTTTATATAGCTGTATTCTGTTTGAGAGGAGACAGCGGAGCCGCTCCACGCGAACGGAGACGTTTTGACTAGTCACGGGCAGCGGGCAGCTCCTCCCGGGTAGCTGCAGGCACCCGCACGGGCTGCTCCGCAGCTCTCGTTTCTGCCGAGCGAACAGCATTTATTGATAACGTGGCAAGTCTCCACCCATTGATACTATATGGGTCCCACCTTACAAGTAATAGTAGCGTTCCAGGCCACCAGTAAAGCCTGTTTCACGTACGAGAGAAGACAGCGGAAACGCTCCTCCTCCGGGCTCCGCATGCCAGGTCCCTCCCCTTCCAAACCCTCGCTTAAACCGACCGGAAAGACAACAAAAGGATATCGGCTATTTTTCTCAGGGAGGAGAGGGAGCGAGCGAGAGAGAGCGAGAGAGATTCGTGATAGTTTAAAGAGAAGAAAGAACGGGAGAAAAGGGGGAAGAGGAGAGGGAGAGAGAGAAGTGGCGGGGAGGGGAATAAAGGGTGAGGGACTCGAATCTTCTTGGGATCGCTTTCGAATCTCCAATCAGTTGGGCGTTGCTAGATTCGAGCTCCGATTAGGATCGGATCGGAGGTCTTCTGGGCGGAAATGGTGGGGATAAGGGGGGTCTGCTGAGAGGGGTGGGATTTCGATGGATCTAGTGGGGTAGCGGATAGTTTTGGGAGGAAGGATTGCGGCAGTGGAAATGGACTCGATTGTGCCGTGGTTTCTATTGCTGGTCCTGGTGTTCCAACCCTTCGGCAGGGTGCTTGCCAACACCGAAGGTACAGTCTGGTCTTTTGATCTTCCTTGCCTATAATCATTTGATTGGTTGAAACGATGGATGGAAAAGGATATGAAAATTTTTCGTAGTTTAAATTATGCTAGGAGTTAGATATCTATATGTATATCTGTTTTGCTTGAGAGGTTTTGAGCTGACTGGATTTTGTGAGAAAGATGGTATTTGATCCATTTAACTAGAGGCGCTTTAGTTTCACCATGAATTTCTAAGCCGATAGTTTAGATACTTCTATGTTTTCTTTTTTCCTATTGTTTCAGTGACCTAATTTTCCTTAGGCGTAAAATTGCTCAGCTAGGACACTGAAAGCTAAGTGCTTTGACCGAGTTGTTCGGTGTTAGAACTTAAGACCCTGGTACACGTCAAGGCTAGCAGCTGGCTACGTTTGCGAAGTTGTGCTATTAGACTTGGAAAAGAATTTGATTTATAGGTTTTTAAGCTTCAGTAAGGGGAATTTTATTCCCCTTTTCCTCCTTGCAAAGCGAGTCATGACAGTGATAATTCTTTAACTGGATATTGTAACTTTATGCTACGTATACTTTTGTCCTGCAAGGTTTTTCTTTTGTTTCTCCTCAGATCATGAGGTGAAATATGTTAACATATGACATATATAAGATTGTATAATTCAGTTCCTAGATCTCTTTAAATGGTTCTTATTGATAACGATGCTATTTGTTGGACCGGTTAATGATCGCATAACTTTATGTGAAACTTATCTAATTTGGAGCTTTCAGGAACATGACAGGTGTTGGAGACTGTTTGAATTCAGAGCGGCCGTAGAGAAACATTAGGCATGAAGTAATGACCTCAAAGTTGCACTTTTCTTTGCGGTGTTATGTGATTGATTCATTCCTTGAGTGACGTAAAGAAACTTTTATGTGAAATAATGAAAAGGCATGAAATTTTGTATGGTCATGGATGTTGCACAGTAAGAGTATGGTCAAGCAAGATGAGCCTGGTGTACATGAAAACACTAAAGTGTGTCTGTTGTAAAACCAGGACTGGTAGGGCGAAGCATGGGTCTATTAGAGGTTGCATATTAGAGATCTAGGAGTTTCATCAATTTAAAATAGAGCAATTGGAAGTATGGGGAAGATTTCATAATGCATTGGTAAAGACTGGTGCTTATATCTGTGGAAAGATCAGAAAAGAAATGGGAAGACCAAAAATTACATAATGGAGATAAAGAAATGAAAAATCCTGCAGTGATGCAAGATGTAGTCCTTATGGAAGTGATAGGCAAAGAAGTTTTCACTAAGCTGACTCCATATAATTGAGACAAGGCTCAGTATTAGTTATAGTTATGGCTTTTAATTTCATTATATCCTTCTGTCCAGTCATTCTTCAGATGTTATTACATTTTTTTTAATTTCAGCAGTGCATTGTCTACTTAAAAAAGGTGTATTCATTTACTACTTAACCTGTTTGTGGTATACTTTTCCATGCATATATTTTTCTTATAATTCATAACATTTTTTAATTAGTTCCTGATGGTTATTGCTTCCCCCCCCCCCTCCCTCCTCAACAGGTGATGCATTGCATAGTTTACGGACCAACCTTGTTGATCCCAATAATGTGCTGCAAAGTTGGGATCCAACTCTGGTCAATCCATGCACATGGTTCCATGTTACATGTAACAATGACAATAGTGTTATTAGAGTGTAAGTGGATGCATCTCTATCTGCACATCATATAACGTTTGCGACAGTCCTTTTATTTGTTCAATACTTATGGTAGTTATTTGCTTTCTTTGTTTTTACCCCAGTGATCTTGGGAATGCTGAGTTATCTGGTACATTAGTCCCCCAGCTTGGTCAGCTGGAAAACCTGCAATACCTGTAAGTTCTTGATTGTAGTGGGGAATCCGTTGAATAACACATGAAGCATTGGTTGTTGAATAACACATGAAGCAGTTTAGTTAGATTGCATTTGCATTCTTGCATAATTCAAGATAACCCTGGACCATATATTCTGCAAACGATGTACCAATATCTATAAGGCAACCTTTGGCATGCAACTTCTTTTTTCTCTTTTTTTTTTTTTTTGGACAATATTATTGAATGGTGAAAAGAACAAAAAGAAGAGGTGGAGCTGCAAATCTAGTTCTGATTGTCAAGAGTCAACAATGTTGTTTTCCTTCTGCCTGGCATCTTACCATGGCATTTACCATCTTGTTTCATCCTGGAGGCATTGCTCAAACTAATAGCATGGTTTTAGTATATGTCTGTTATTTCATCAAATAGCACTAGCTAAACTCCTTGGTCCTTTTGGACCACTGATCCAACATAATATTCAACATATGTGTTATGTAAAACGGGTCAAAGAGATGTTTCTTGCATTTTTAAGTCACTACCATTATTCTTCAGGAGCCATTCTGCTGGGTAAATGAAAACTGATACATATTATGGTGATCCAGTAATATGTTTTTTTTGTGCTTTTATTATAACATATCTTGAATTCTTGATAACATATTAGGATATATGAGTTTAATGGTCCAAACTAAGATCATCTTGATTTTTTGATATATTTATTTCTGCAGTTATTTCACACAAATAATTTATATTTCTATGACAAGATGCATTCTGTAACCATGCTTGTTCCTATTGTCATAATGCTAGTTAATTAGTTTTACATGCATAACTGGAAAGCATTGTATGCAAGCATGTGAGACTATAGAATGGCAGGATATCCATCATTCATTGGCCTTTGAAATATCAAGCAAAAGATATAGAAGAAAAATTAGTTTTCCCCATAAAGGTTCATGCTATTCTGCCTACAGGGAATCTCAAAATAATATATAACTTATTCTTATGTTATCCTCTTATAAAATAATTTGTTTGCATGCTAATCAAGATATTTGTTATGGAAATTTAATTAGCAGTCCTCGTCCTTTCTAACATAAAGCAAATTGGCCCAATTCCTGGTGCTGTCCTGTTACGGTAGTTGGCACAATGTTCGCAGATGTTATAACAGAATTCATTGTATCTATGGAAAAGAAAGTTTTTAGGACCCAAACCCATTTAATGTACAAGCATAAAGCAATGTATGTTAAGTTATGTGAAAATTCTTTGAAAATTATGTGCTGGTTTCTGCTGGTCCTGGGACATGTTAATTGCTGCTTAAAAAGTGCTTTTACGGCTTCTAAAGCAACAAAACACTTCTCAAGAAAATACATGTTTGGCAACATTATATGAAAAGTGCTTCTACAAGACGTTAAAAATATCACTTTTTAGGAGAAGCTAGAAAAACTTGCTTCAAACAACATAGCCATGTCCCTATAGTGCTCGGAAATACAGAAACAAGCCCGTAATCAAAGATGGATTAAACTTATGTTTATATGTGCATATATATGCATACATATTTGCATATCTTTACCTTGGATAATATCAACTTAATTTCACAATGTGCCTGTGTCGATTGACTTGATCCTAAAATGCAATTTTGGGCTCTATCCGTAACCTTTGGTGAAAACTGGCTATATTATATCTTGCAGTGATGCAAGCCACTCCTTTTTATTTCGCTATGAAGGTTTATGATGTTTTGATTGTGTAGTCCTAATACCTCCACTAAATCCAACATGTTGAGTCCTTTTGCAACTCTATGCTTAAGCAGGAGATTATATATATATACAGTCTTATTTGTTATTGGTCCATGTTGGCATCATAATTTGTAAGAGGATCGATTGCTTTACTAACCATTGGAAAGTTCCAACAGTAGAGCATGAATGATTTCAATTGACTCTTTGGGAAGTTAGTAGAGGATGAAGGAAAGGCAGGGAAAAAGCAAAAGGAGAACTAAAGAATCCAATCAAACTTTTCATGGAACAAAATAGAACTGAATTTCATGGTTCTCACAAATTCTGCATCATTTCATGTGCATATTAGGCCATAGCAACAATTCTTTAAACAATTCTATGACATCCAATCATATCAGTGGCAAATGATTTTAATCATATTTCCAACAGTAGAGGGTGAATGATTTCAATTGACTCTTTGAAAAGTTAGTGAAGGAAGAAGGAAAGGCAGGGAAAAAGCAAAAGGAAAACTAAGGAATCCAATTAAACTTTTCGTGGAACAAAATAGAACTGAATTTCTTGGTTCTCACAAATTCTGCATCATTTCAGGTACATATTAGACCATTAAAACAATTCTTTAAACAATTCTATGGCATTTGATCATATCAATAATGAGGTAAACCCACTAAGGCTCCTTACCTGATCTATCAATGGAACTTTGTCCCACTCTTGATGATCATAATGACAAAATTGGTTGTAGCTTGAATCCATTCTTGGAACTAATATGTTAAAATCTGGGCACAGGAATGAGATCTACATGGTAAAAGATAAACATAATACTGCTTACAGCTCAAAGTGGCACCAGGGAAGAGAGTGGTAGAATGATTGAGATTGCAATGTGGGAATTGGATCAACACTGTAATATTCTTACTTCTAAGCTAAATACATGTTTAGAGTGACATGAAATAGCAATGAACATTTCCCTATGATGATATGGCAGAACAAAAAAGTGGGTGGGAATCATGAATCTGTATAGGCATGTTGCTTGAGGCAAGTTTCTTTTGCACACTACGTGACAAATTTGCATTTTTTAAAAATTATTGAATTTTTAGGAACTAGAGATGTATTGCCATGCATGTTGTGCATATACAATAGCTTCAATAGGCATGCCAATTGTCCTATGTTATTCACACCTGTGTGCACCTGATGAGTTTAGGACTTCAGAAGAAAGTGTGAGAGCTTTGCACATGATAAATTGTATACAGCTGTCTTGCTGTTCTCCAACTTTGGTTCTTCTGTATTTATCAAATATGTCTATTTTTTTATTGTAAGGCATCTATTGCTGGACACAAATTTCTCTTCTCATTTGAACTATAAATTTCCTAGATTTTGTTGGTCAATATTTTTGTTAGAACCTAAAGATCAGAGTCTCTTGAAATTTTCCTCATCCTATTATTTTCAATTTAAGTAGTTGAGCTCACAATATTTTTCATGACAGGGAACTTTATAGCAACCACATTAGTGGAACAATTCCTAGTGACCTGGGGAATCTGACGAACCTGGTGAGTTTGGATCTGTACTTAAACAGGTTCACCGGGGGAATACCTGACTCACTGGGAAATCTTTCAAAACTCCGTTTCCTGTAAGAATCTCATCCTTTTTCTGTTCTTTTAAATTATAATGTTGGATTTAAATGCTTAATTACAGCCGTGTCATTTGATCATCTTGTTTTCTAGGATTTATTGCAGAGAACTATTAATGAGCATCAAGTGCCTAGTCTGGGTCAATGTTACCCTTTAATTACTGCAAATGGTCTTTGTAGATCATGATATTCAGAAGACAAACTACTTGCTATACCAAATTGATATTGATTACCTAGTGCATTGCCATCTGCTTTTTTGAGCTTAGTTTTTGTGGGATTAGCCTGCAATTTATTCTACTGCTGGTTGAGAAAAGTTCATTTAAATGGGCCATGATTATTGCGCCATAACCATTGGTCCTTATGCCGAGATGTGTAGAAATTCCAAATCTTTTTTTCTTTGTTCTTCTAGAAGCATCCCATTTTAATTTCTGGGTACTTGTGTCCTATTTTGACAATGTATCAACCAATTTATGTGGGAATGTTTTCATATAAAAAACCTTATGTCATATGAGGTTTGCACTAGCTGGATATCACAACCTGTTGCTGTATCTTCATTGACAGTCTTGTTTCCCAGCTTCACTGGCCATCTTGCTCTACCTCTGTGTTCTGTAGAAGGCTTATTAATGCTGATTTTTTTTCTTCCCTGGGGGTTGGGATGGATTTTTTTTCCTTTTTCCTTTTTTTTTTTTCTGTTGGTTTTGTGGGGGTTGGGGCAGGGGGAACGGGCTAGTGGTGTTGGTGCTGGCATCTGGTGGTGTTCTCATAAATGCAAAACTTAATTGCTAGTTGATCATATGATGAAAATAAATATTGTCATTTGCTATTCTTTGCACATTTTTTGTTGTGATCATCAAGGACATGCCTCAAATAGCAACAGCAAGGTGTTAATCAAATGAGTTTATCACATGTTTTCCTTCTTAAATGGTTAGCCCAAAGCCTTTATGGGCGTTATCTCTATAAATATCTGATAAATGAACTACTTAAAATTTAATAAGAGTACAATGATCTGTCAGATTTGTCAATAACATAGTGTTGCCAATATTTTATCAGATGATTATAGGTTTAACATCAAATCCAAGATTATGGAGAAAGCTTTATGACTAGGGGCTAAAATTGATGCAACTAAAGAAAGTTAATAAAATGCAATTTTATTGAATTTAGAGAAATTAGATTTGTTAAAAATCATGGTAGAAGATACCCTAAGGTGGTCATCTTTTCAATTTCTGATTTATTTTACCGAAAGGAAAGATACTCAAGACATATAAAATGATTTTTTTTTTCTTTTGTTGGGGTGGGGCAGGGGTTGTGGTTGGGTGGGTTTGGGTGGGGGTGGGGTGGGTGGTGGGTGGTGGTTGGGATTGGGTTTGGATTGCCTTTGGGGTGATATATGATTGGCACATGCCTTCATGGCACGAGGGAAGATTTTTACAGTACCACAATAGGGTAATCTGTGTTGCATGATAATAGGTCTAGGGCAATAAAGATGGTGTTTATGAGAACTTCACAGAAACGAGAATGTTGTAGCTGAGGCATTTCTAAACCGCTGATGCATTAAACCAAGAAGAAGAGGTCTGTAAAACAGTATGGTATGCTGTATTGCTGTGTTTGGACATATTGAATTTCGTTGTCATGTTACCGTCTTATTGCTTAGCTTTATTTTAGATTCTAATAATTTGAGATTTTATGATAGGTATTTTGATGGTTAAAAGGAAAAGTTTAAAAATAAAGTTATGAGATGAAAGTGAGGAAAAAATGACCACAGAGCATTTTATTTAAATTTAGAACTCTCTAGATCCATGATTTAGGGACCTTGTAAAACTTTTATCTTACTTCAAATGTTAAGTTACTTAAAATAACAATTTGTAGTTTCAGAAATCAGAAGCGGTCGTATGATATTATTTTTTCGTGGTACATCCAGATGGTTAAGGTAGCATAGGAGTTACCAACAACGTGGATAAGCAAAGAAGTTGAAAAAGGAGGAAAGTCAAAGCAAGATATGACTAAAAGTTTCCTTTGAGAAACAGCTTTGACTAAAGTTGTATCAAAGGATTTGAAAAGGTTGTGTTGATAGAAGAATGGCTTTTTGTATGGATAACTAGTCGATGACCCATGCGTTGCGTGGGATAGATAATTATGGTATGTAATTATTAAAATTTTTTAATAATAAATATTTATAATAAATATTTTTAATTTTTTTATTATTTTATTTATTTATTATATATGATATATTTTTTATTATTTTATAAAATAATATTTTATTTTATGTTTTTTTCTTTTCTGTTCTCATATCTTCTACGCATCTGCCGGTATCGCTGCACTCCCCTATCGCTCCACCATAGCTCTTCTCTCTCGACAAATGCCGATCCCGATCGCACCCCGTCTCCTCTCTTCTTCTCATACTTTTTCCACGTCAGTCGGTGCCATCCCACCCCTTGCTACCCTACCACCACTCTCCTTTTCTCTCGATAAATGCCGATCCCAATCGCACTTTCTGGCGCCCCTGTCGGTACCAGCAACCTTGGCACCACCACTGAAGGAAGAGAGAGAAACTCTCTTTTCTTTTCTTTTCTTTCTTTTTTTTCTTTCTTTTCTATCATTTTACAAAATAATATTTTATTATTTTTTCCCTTCCTGTTCTCATGCCTTATCCACGCCTGCCGGTGCCGCCCCACCATGGCTTCCCTTCTCTCTCGGCAAACGCTGATTCCGATCGGACCCCTACTCACTTCCTCTCATACCTTCTCCAAACTTTCGGAAGCTATTAAATATAGAAATTTGGCTTTCAAATCGATAGAGTACGATGCTCTATTTGCAGATAATTTATTAGATTTGATTTGATCCGATGGATCGATTCAGATCTCGAAATATATTATTTTTTAAAAAATAATAAAAATATTATTTTTAAAAAATAAATTAGTATATTATTATTTTTAAAATTAAAAAATGATATGCTATGTTTTTAAAAATTAATAAATTAGTATTTTAAAAAAATATTATTACTATTTTTAAAAAATAATAATTTTTCTAAAATATTTTTCGCCTCTTATCCCTTTCCTACTTTTATTTTTAAAATATTATTTTTAAAAAATTTTTAAAGTATTATTTTATTATTATTTAAAAATATTATTTAAATTATTTTATATAATAAAATAATAATCCACATGGCATAAATAAAATTATCTGAGATGTTGAGGTGGCAGCACCACAATACTCCATAGAGTATTGTTTTATATCTATATATGATAGATTAGCAAGAGCATCTTTCACAAGGGGGAAAATAAGTAGTTTGAGAGTAGCATAACAGTTATGTTTATAATTATAAATAAATTTATATTATTATCTCTTTGTAGTTTAAAAGTATTTTCTTTATTCAATTTCATATTTTCCTTCTCTGCAAAGAACTTCTTTTTTATGAATCAAAAATAGGAAAAATCATTTTAATGATAAAATGATAATAGTCATGGTGTTTGCAGATCAATTATATGTTCATTGTTCTTTGAATATATGTGTTGAACATCCACATTTATAATTTCTTGATTCTTGAATTTTTTTTCTGGAAGGATAGCCGGCTTAACAACAATAGTCTGTCAGGTCATATCCCTCAATCGTTAACTACGATCGGTGCTCTCCAAGTTCTGTAAGTCACGATCGGGTCTATCCCATTGTTTTTCCTTTGCAGAAGTGTTCTTTTTTAATTACATGAACTAGAATGAATAATTTTTATGATAAACATGTAGGGATCTGTCAAACAACCATCTATCAGGAGAAGTTCCATCAAATGGCTCTTTTTCACTGTTCACCCCCATCAGGTTTGTCACGGATAAATCTTGTCAACTAATTGGGCTTTCTGTAGCTTAGTGCGATTACTCCGACACTGACCATAGAGACTTAATCTTGCAGTTTTGCTAACAACCCTCAATTATGTGGCCCAGCTACCACACAGCCTTGTCCGGGTTCACCTCCATTTTCTCCACCGCCGCCATATAATCCTCCATCAGTCTCATCACAAGGTTTAACTTTAGTATGATTACTCTGTTTATGATGTGAAATTCTTGCAAGAAAGATCTGGTTAACTCTTTTTTCTGCTGTGAAACTTTTGTTTTTAATGACCATGCAAGACAAGAATCCACATTATTATAATCCTAAATGCTCTGTTCAGCTGAAATTGGCCTACAAAATAATTTCATTTATAATCAGATCTTGATGGGAGTCGCACAAAGTAAGAGTTAATGCATCTCCGCCATTGGGCAAGCTCCTAGGCCTTTTAGTTTTGATCATTACAATGGGCATATTGGGTGTTCAAAATGAGCTATTGGGCCCTCACGTTTATTCCCTTTAATTTTGACCTATTTTATCATAGGAACCCTCCTTACTACACTGCTTTCTGATATTGCATTTTACTGACATTTGGACTGGCTAAATGATAGAAAACTATGAAGTGACATAATAATACATCTGCTTCTGTCATTTCAACAGGAAATAGTGCCTCTAGCACAGGAGCAATCGCTGGGGGGGTTGCTGCAGGTGCTGCTTTGCTGTTTGCTGCACCAGCAATTGGATTTGCATGGTGGCGTCGCCGTAAACCACAAGAACATTTCTTTGATGTACCCGGTTAGTACTATCATGAAGGTTAATATATTTATACATAAAAGTATGATATGATTTTCTTAATTTTTTATTGCACAGCTGAGGAGGACCCTGAAGTTCATCTGGGCCAGCTTAAAAGGTTTACTTTGCGAGATCTGCAAGTTGCAACTGATGGTTTTAGCTGTAAGAACATTCTGGGCAGAGGAGGGTTTGGAAAGGTCTATAAAGGACGACTTACAGATGGTTCATTAGTGGCAGTAAAAAGACTCAAAGAAGAGCGAACACCAGGTGGGGAACTTCAGTTTCAGACAGAAGTTGAGATGATTAGCATGGCCGTACATCGAAACTTGCTCCGTCTACGTGGGTTTTGCATGACACAAACAGAGCGGTTGCTTGTCTATCCCTACATGGCTAATGGAAGTGTTGCATCATGCTTGCGGGGTACTTTGTTATCCTTCTATTGTTTATCTATTTTATGCGATGCATGCCTTTGGGACTTCCTGCACTTATTTTCGTTTTCGCAGTCACTGGTGGAGGCAAATGAGCACTCAAGGAACTCTCCTTTTTCACTTTTATTAAATGCTTTATAGAAACTAGTTTCTACTTATTTGTTGCCACACACACATGCACACACTTGCACGTATACACATCTAAGGGTCTGCATTCAGTGTTGGTTTTAGCAGTTCTGGTGTTTTCAGTCATCCAAAGTGTCCTTAGTCTTTTACTGCTAATCTGCAGAGAGGCCTCCATTTGAACCACCACTTCCTTGGGCAACTCGAAGAAGAATTGCACTGGGTTCTGCAAGAGGACTGTCTTATTTGCATGATCATTGTGATCCAAAGATTATTCATCGTGATGTCAAAGCTGCAAATATTTTATTGGATGAAGAGTATGAGGCAGTTGTTGGAGACTTCGGCTTGGCCAAACTTATGGACTACAAGGATACCCATGTAACAACAGCAGTCCGTGGAACAATCGGGCACATAGCTCCAGAGTATCTATCCACGGGAAAGTCTTCGGAGAAGACTGATGTTTTTGGATATGGAATCATGCTTCTCGAGCTCATTACAGGACAAAGGGCTTTTGATCTTGCTCGTCTTGCAAATGATGATGACGTGATGTTACTTGACTGGGTAAGCACTCTTCTTGCATATGATATGGTAGCTACTTGAATGCTTTTCCTGAATTTATTTGGATGAATACCTTCAAGGATTAGGTTTTAAAAGTTTGAGCAATTATTCGTAACTATGACAAGTTGTATATCAATTTTGATTTCAACCAGTTTTTCAACTGGATTTTCCATGCACGTATATCAATTCGTAACCATGTGACGTTTGAGATTTGGGAGTTCGTTTAGAAACTTTTTAAAGCATATTTTGTTAGGTTCTGAAGTGAACAGTGTTAACATTAAATCACCTATTATTTATTTAATTGTTTGAAATTTAGTGGAGCAACGCCTCAATCTTGGAACTCGGTTGATAACAGAGTATCGTTAGGGGGGGAAAATCCCATTTTAACCAAGGTATATAATACATTATCTTTTTCTGTCTGAAAAAGTTGTGAAATGAATGCCTGAATGTTAAAGTTCATACATTTTGACTGCCCCGAGGATCCGAGATTTGTAGATATATCTTGGGGAATAAGTAGATCATGCAGATGTTCCATGGTGGTTATATTCTAAGAGTGGAAGTGGAGCTCATGGGAGGGCATGAAGCTACAGATAGTGAGAATGGACTCCATAATCTCTGCAATAGAAATCTCCGAGAACTTGATGCATTACTCACGTTTTATATTGTGGAAGAATACAAGGAAAATATAAGCATTAATCATGCTTAATCTTTATGAAACTGCAGTTGGTGGTCCACTTGATTTACCTTGTATTTTGTCTTGTGCTCGCAGGTGAAAGGACTCCTGAAGGAGAGAAGGCTGGAAACGTTGGTTGACCCTGATCTACAGAACAGTTATGTAGAAGCTGAAGTAGAGTCGCTCATACAGGTTGCTCTGCTCTGCACACAGGGCTCCCCAATGGACCGGCCAAAAATGTTAGAGGTGGTGAGAATGCTCGAAGGTGATGGCCTTGCTGAGAGATGGGAGGAATGGCAGCAAGTGGAGGTGGTACGCCACGAGATGGAGATGATCCCAACCCGTGGCTCTGAATGGATTGTCGACTCTACGGACAACCTTCATGCAGTCGAATTGTCAGGTCCAAGGTGATCATCAAAATGCATTCAAAAGAAATTTACAGCTTCTTTCCCCCTTGTTTCTTCTATAACCTCATTCCGTGTCCAAGCGAAATTCATGTATATGCACATGAATCTGTGGGGCCAATGTATCATCCTCAGCAATTTATTGATTGTGTAGTGCTTTCTTTTCTCTTACGATTCCAATCTTCTCGCGCGAGGCAAATTGGCGGCCTTGCAAGAAGATACCACTTTGCTGTTTATGCTGCACCACCAATCTCCGTATTAACAAAGTTCTGTTAGTGATGCACATTGAGAGCATTTTTTTGTACTCCGATGGGTAATGGATTGTGAACTTATGCTGATGCCTAACAAGCTGGTTCATGAGCTATAAGTACCGAGCACTGTCGTAGGGTGGCCTCTGGTGATAATATTGGTGGTTAATGGATTGCAATATAAACCGATCGCACGGTAACTCGCATTTACCAGAAACTGGATTGTTTTGTGCACTTCTTATCATTTGATATGTTTGCTCGCATAAGATATTATGGCTATTAGCTTCCAGACTTTTGTGGTGGTAAAGGGAGCTAATTCACTGTAGCCATCTAACGTGCATCGTTCTAGTGTTAAGAGATTGCATCGATGGTTGGAGATCTTAGCTTATTGGCGGTTGGACCGGGTAACTTGTAAATACCGCCTTCACAGGGTTTGAGAGGTTACGGACATCTGGGGAAGGGCCTGCTCCTGTTGTATAGCTCATCGCCCACAAACCCTTGATTAAAACAAAACGTTTGAGACACGAGACATGGAAGTGGAGATGCCTCAGCTTCTAATTAAAAGTGTCATCGATGGTTGAAAATCTGAAAGCTAATGTCATGTATTCACCAGGGAAGAGGATGTGACTAGAATTATGCACCTACCTGAAAGCAACTCTAATTTTGCTAGCGTTCAAGTCAAAAGGGCAAAAGGGAATTTCAGAGATTTTCTTCAGTCACCCATCCAAAAATAAAATTCCGACCACCCTGGATGTCATCTGGAAATTTTTGAAATTTTGCATAGAAGATCAATCTTAAAAGACCAAGTTTAATCAAATATGGCACCTTCTGGCATACAATGGTGTAACTCACATTCAAAGGAACTCCCTGGAGTAACACTTATTTAAAAACACTATCAATTGTAATCTTTTCCATCTTATCTTGCTACAGCTTCAAGAATAATTTTTAAGCTCCACTCCGTCGCCTTCCATCAGCTCCATTTACTCTTAATATATTTGAGTCACAGGTCACCCAAAGATATACCATTTGGATTTCATGTAAACTGGAAATTAAAGAAACTTCACAAGTTCGCTCAACTTTAAAAGAAAATTTCATAAATTTGGGATCTTCTGGTATACAACCGTCTAACTCACATTAACATGTGTTCCTCGTGCAACATTTGGGAATGCATGGATTGTAACCTGCTCCATCTGACGTTGCTTCAGCTTCGAGAATAATTTATTTTCAGGTTACTTTGTCTTAGACAAACCAAAGCGTCTCCAAGTAATCTAAACACAGTCCTGAAAAAATAGAGGTCTCCCGTGTGTCAAACCATTCATCCAGTCTCCCGTGTGTCAAACCATTCATCCATGGTCCAATGACCACCTTCCCGAGAGCATCCAATTGACAACAATGACAAAGAGACATGGCAATTTTGCTAGGTTGGAGATTTTTTAAGAACAAGAGCTCAAAGGTTCAGCTGATCAGCAATATAGCTGAAGAACATTAAAGACTAGTCAGTAGGATTTCTGGGACAAAAAGAAACATTATAGGATCTCGTTAGTACTTTCCCTCTTTAAGCAAACAAATAACAATTCAAAATAGGGAGCAGTTAAAAAGGGAGGTGTTGGTTTCTTAACTCTTTCAAAATCATGCAAGAAAAAATAGAGATTTGACAGCAAAATATATGGAAACATTAATCCTAACATAATATTTCACATACAGCAACAGAAGATAAAGCCATGGCATAATCTCTATAATCATGAATATTGAAAATTTGAAATAATATGTACATCTTCAACATGGCATATACAAATTTCCTCTTTAATATGAGGTAATAACTAGAATATGAAATGGGGAAAAGAACTTCAAAAGAAGAGCAAAAATGGAAATAATAGTATAAATAGATACAATGCGACAAAACTTACAGGAGAACTAATAGCATCAGTTAACCACTCTAGGTCAAGCAGTGCCTGTTATCAATCTCTCCTGCTGATCTAGCCTTTTGACCTTGAGAATACCCAAGAGAACTTGCATTCCAAAAAAAGCACAGAGCATGTACGCAGTCATTGCAGGCACCTACACACATGAAGAATTTATTACAAAGAAAAAGTAAAAGTCGCACTGGGCAAATAAAAGATTGATGCATTATAAAAGTAATTATTCTCTTGATTGATTTGCTTACTCGAATTGAATTAAGGTATAAAATTGTAGCAAGGTTTATTAAACTTCCTGCAACAACTGCCTGCCAATGATAAAGAGAACTTTTCAGATGGAAGAAATTGTTGAAAAGTAAAAAAAGAAAGGACAATATACAACAAATCAAATTTCAGGCGCAAGTCCTGAGATTGCATGGTGCATGTTCAATCATAGTTTAAGACTAGCAGCTGGGAAAAGAAGTTGACTCAAAATTATAAAAGAAGCATCTTTCAAAGAAAAGTGTAAGATGCCAGTATAACAATTCTTTCTAGTCCAGATTTACGGTGGTTGGATACATTGTTTATGTACTTAAAATTGAGCATATTGACCCATGTTTGTATGTAAAGATTCTTGGATGCTACTAATAAATGGAAATCCAATCGGCAAAACACTAAATTCAGATGCATCGCCATAGTGATGGAACCGATGCCACCATTTCATAGTTCACATTATACTGCAAGAAACCTACTTTCATTTCTCTTATACATCTGCAGACAATCTGGATTGATTTTCAGGACCATCTTTTTTTCCTTCTTCTGCAATTCCTTGTATTCCTATAATGTACTCTCTCAAACAGTATCCTTCTAAGTTCTATTGCATCCTCTCTCAAAATTCTGATCTCCCCGCCAACCACCACCACCCAGCCCCAACCCTCCTCTCTCACACACATACACACAAAAACATCTCTATCCACCCAACTTCCCTACTCATCCTATGTGCATGAATCCTCGCAGTTGTTCAACAATATAGACCGCACAACGTTTTTGTCTTGTACAGGTGTTCTGTTAATTCTATACACAACACTCTGAAACGAATCACTGCCACCAGTCTCAGCAGTCAGTCATCCAGTTTACCATCAAACAAAAAGCAGATCTCTATAACCAAGAGCACTCCTGAAAAATTTCCTTCATATCAAGGATCATCCTTGTAATGTTCTCCCAAATAAAGGATTGATTTTGTACGGAACCTAGGAGTTTCACATAAAATTTTCAGTTGTAAGGCCATCCCTGAAGGTCAAGAGTTGTAAAACAACCTTTCAGGTAAAAATTACTTAGGCTCCCATCTTCATATTTCATAAATTGTGGACCCAATATATCCTGACAAAAGCAAGCACTGGCAGAAGCCTGCCACAAAGTTAGCCACCAGGCTGAGAATCTTTAATTAGAGAATGCTATTCAAGATAACTGTGCACCAAGAAAAAGGATATCTGGCAGAACGTTTATCCTGTTTACTGCTGCATACAGAGTGTCTGCATATAGGCACACTTTCTTCCGAAGACCTGGTAGAAGAAAATTTATCGAAGAGAACTTCAAGATGAGTTTCCAACTTATCAAAGAAACTTCTTGATTCCTAACTTTATAAATGCCCCTTTTTCACCTGTTACAACCATGTGAAAAAATTAAAACTGTTTTCATGGAAAGAGAGTAAGCTAGGTCACTTCGGCTGCTATTACGCAGACACCAGAAATAGACCATGAAGACTGACCAACTTTGAAATCCCACCAATGAACTGCATGTGCAAAGAATTCTCAGCAACTGATACTATGGCACTCCTTCAGAATCTCAGGCACATAGGAAGCCCCTCATGATGTTCCTAGAATATCACCTCTCCTTTGTCTAGATTTAATTATATAATAATAAGCCACCTAGCTCAAATAACCAATGTCATTCATGTTCCTAAAAAGCATGCCCTCCCAATGTTTAACTTCAACTTTCATCCAAAGCTCAATGATTGTTTGATCTTGTTTCATTCAATAGATTCCATCACTCTCTCTACTTGCTATAACTTGTTCTTCTCAACTTTAAAAGATAGTTTTGATATGGATATTCACTCCATAATAGTAGCTATTGTGTTTTAGGATCATTATCGTCATCTTTTTCTCCTATAATTATCGCATGCTCCATTGAAAGTATGCAACATAAGCTCAGCATGCTATGTTGGAAGTATGCAATATAAGCTCCAATTCATACTGTTCATTTAATTCCACATCCACAACCTTACTTTATATCATCAATTTTTTTCTCCTATAACCATAGCATGCTATACTGAACATATGCAATATAAACTCCAAGTCATACCACTCATTTAACTCAACATTCATGACCTTACTATATTTATTCCACATACGTGATTCCCATTAGTTTCCAACAATAGATCCATAGAACATTTTCAATACCTTACTGAGATGGTAACTTAAGACTCCATAAGGGCATCTCACCCTCATATATGATTCCAACAAAAATATTATCTGTTTATTTAACAGATGAAAATGCAACAAGAAAATTTAAAGCTCAGATATACAAGGTGAAATTTTAGGTTGTCTCACATTTCCAATAGTTTTTTGGACAGCTGCAACACGTTGGAATGCTCTTTCAGATTCCAAAGTTCGCACCCGGAGCTTGAGATCACCTTTCTCCTGTATGACATTGCAAACAAGTCATAAGATATCAAAAGTGATACTGCATCAATGAAATCTTAGAAAATGGTGAATGCACAATATTAACTTCAATCATACCAGACGCTGAATTATTTCTGCAAGTTTTTCAACTCTGTCAGCTTGTCTAAATAGGTTATAGAATGCACGAGACTGTCGTTCCAATCTTTTCTTGACATCCTGCATAACAAAAGGGTTGATTAATGAAAATGTGAAACAGCATCATTCTTTAGGACAGACCAGAGTACACTTAAAGTACTGCAAGAAACTTGCCTTGACAACAACTTCAAAACCAGCTTCCCGGAATCTTAACAATTCCAAAGCATAGCTACAAACATGAGGAGTGTAATTCAAGTTAGAAACAGAAGACACACACACATGTAAAAGAGAAAAAGGAGCAATTGTTGCAGACAGTAGTTAACAAAAGATATTTAAGAAAATCATTAAACCATACGGTTTGGCAATCTCTGTAATATCAAATCTTGGGTCAAGTCCCTTCCCTATCCCATCCAATACTGCACAGCAGAGATTTTCCATTTTAAAAAAGACAATATCATAAAATGAAACACCATTTATCAATATGTTTCCTTATGTTTAGACCTGAAAATGCTCTAACAACAAATGTGAAAGTGGCTGGAAAGCGAAAAGGTTGATCAGCAGCAATTGCCAAAAGATCCTCTCCTGCAAAATTAGACAATACTTGAGCACTGAATAATTGAGGATTATAAACTGCAGATCACATAAGTTGCATAAATTTTGGTGTATATCCAACCTAAAGTTGTGTTTGTGATTGTTTGGAAATAGTTCGAGCAATTCAGGGTGAAGTCCAGGTTACATGAATGAAGATCAAATGCATTACCTATAGCAGCTAGCCTTTGTTTCTTCTTTTCTAATCTTTCCTCCCTGCTTAATGGTTTCTTGAATCCAAGTTCGGTGGTTGCCATCTCTCTCTCTTTCCTTTGTGCTGCAAGACGCTCTTCAAAGCTGCAAGCATACATCAATCAGAAAGGATGATTTTAGAATTACCGTTTATATAGTTTCACTTGGATTATGCAAAATCACCTATTAAGAAAGAATTGTGCGGTTCTTCTGACAGCAGTCATATCTCCAGTAGGAACAAGGACACCCATTTGAATCATTGCTTGCAGAACCTGCATGTATGACATGTTTGTGAGTGAGGTTGGATATTCAATATCCCAGTTAATTATCAAGATTATTGCCCCAAAGGCTCAGTATGATTAAGTGCTAGGCACAAGGTGCTAGATACTGCATCCAGAAAAAAATCTTCTGAATGGTTTACCCAAATCTATACCATCATCCAGAGTCTAAATACACAAGAAGAGTCCAATATGAAGCAAGAACAAAACTAGAAGCATCCTTACCAGCATCCACTTGGAGAGAATGTATCTTCTTTTTTTAAAGAAACAAACTTCTAATCAATGTTCTGTGTCTCGCTATCAGCACCTGTACGAGTATCTTATTGGTATGCTAAACCCCCATACCATCACATGTTACACTGTTGGAATCAGCAAAGCACACGTGTTAATACACCAGGTTGGTATGGTTGGATCAGTATTTAACAGAAAAATATCCACTTGAGGAGGCACTTTGAAGATCTCCAAATTAAACACACTTGAGGAGACAACTTCCTACCTTCTTATTGTTGTATCCTTCTTTCTTTAGCATCACCTTTTCTTCTGTCTAAAGATTTGACCTATTCTATATTAAACCCTAAACTTACTTATAATTTAGTCTTCTTCCGGCATGAATCTCCTTGAAGAACCCCAATCCAGCCACTAGCTTCATTCTTGGACCTATTAGCATGCAGGCCGTTCAGATCATCTTGAACATGAGGTCTACAAGCTTTGCACTGCTGCCACTGTAACTTGGGCACTGATGCATTGTCAGCAGTCCTTCTAGGATTTAGAGTTTGAGCCATCCTACTCACTAATGTCCACGTTTAAGAAAGTCCCCTATCAATCATGGGAATATCAACTGGTCCTCTCGGAAATAAGCTTCTTAGGATTCCTTTGCAAACTATGGTGATTGTTGATTTGGTAACTTCAACCTCGGACTCCCTACATCCACTCAAAGATGACTCTACTTCCTGGTCTCATACATAACTCCCCTAATCAACCATAGCCAACCCAAATTCCAAAACTTTTCCTAAATAGAGATCTCATATTCGATTTCATCTTGCTTCAATTTGGAATTGCACTGGCACATATGGCCTGATGAAAAACTAACAAGCATCCACTTCTCTGCATAAAGATAAAACATACAATGAGAACATGATGCTGGACAAGATTTTCACATATTTAGATGAGATCAAGTTATGTCTCCAATTTAAGACACCAGGAGAATCCAGTACACAGAAAGACCACTAGAAAGCACCTCCCATTCCTTTATTCCTTTGATGCGCTAAATCATCTCCTTTAAAAGAAATGCTCTTGCCTTAGCCAAGAAATCAAGAAATAAAATGATAGGTTACCAATAATATAAAACTTCTTGAAGAAGATCTCCCAAAAATAATACCACTATGAAGAGAACATTCTTCCTATTCATCATCACATCCATTTTCATATCATAGCTCTTTGATCTCTAACAAATCAAGTCATTGCCTCTAGGATTTTGGGTTCTCTTTTATAGTTTGTTTTAGCTGCACGTAAACTTTCATTAAACTCTCATCAAGTAATCTACTAATCTAGCTTCATGCAAGGGTTTCTTAACATGTAAGCCACTGTATCATAAAACCAAATGGTCTCTAAAGTCAACATTGTCTTAGCTGTAGCAGAGCAGTCGACATAACTAAATTGTTTAATCCAGCAGGTTCCACATGCGCATACACCAAGATAAAAAGGTGCACTGTTCAACACTCATGGCAAACCACTATATCTAGAAGAAGTTAAGTAGTCTTGATGATAAAGAAGTAAATAAGAGAGCCCATAGGACAAGTCTTATGAAACTAAAACCCAATGAGTTTAGAAATATGATCCTCCCTCGATGAAATTGTTTTGCTCTCAATGGAACATGCAGTATACGTAATCCAGCCATGTGATGAATGGCAGTAGCTTGCCTTTTTCTCTTAGGATCTCAAGACATGTCCACTATGTGTGTAACCATATAGGTTATTTGCCTTATATATATAGGTCATACATCCAGAGTTTACAGATCAAATACAAGTTACTATAATAACTATAAAGGATAATTATAAATAAAAAGATAATGGAAATATCAATTAAGAAACAGGTTTAAACAAAAGTAGAAAGACTTTTGTTTATTAGAAAGAGGTAGAGGATATATCATGACCATGGACTGCTGTAATGTCCCAAAGTTCCCTGTCCAGAGTGTACCATACCATACTGCATCAGAGACAATACAAAACTCATGTGCAGGTCGATACAGGCCTTGTACTGACCCATATCAAGGCATATCGACCTGTACAGAGACGTGCCAAGATAAAAAGTAAGAAATATGGCTCAAGAGCTGTTTGGGTACAGGTTGTATACTGCACTGTATTGAACCAGTAGCTTACCAATATGGTACCGACCAACGAGATATCAGACCTTGACCAAGGCCATGCTATGCAAAGTAGTACAAAAATTATACTGAGCTTGACAGATTATACAAGGTGCAATGGCTTAACGAGCAACCATAACCATAATTATCAGGCCTTATTATTTAGGATCAGTGTTATGGATCCTCATTTGCCAAGTATTCTTATTTAGGACCATCTCTGGTGTTATATTGACCCAAACTGCTCTTTTGCAGTCTCCTAGGAGATGCATGTCATTCACCTGCTGCATAGCTCATCCCTCCAATGTTCACAGGACACATTAAAGCTTACTGCCACCTGGTTGCCTTAACTTCCAGTTTATCTTGTGGTCTATCAGTTGCTGAAATATTGTGGAATGCCAAATTCTGCATTCTTGTCTCCGTTTTGGGGTACTCTTCTCAAAGGAACCATTTGCCATATTCTGTAATAGGAATATCCAAAAAGTAGGAAAAATGTAGACTAAACAATCTCAATTTGAAACCAAGAAGAGATAATCCCAACCAGAAACTATAATCTCGTACAAATAAAGCTTCAGGATCATCTAACATCGGAGTTTCTAAAAGCTATATATCAAGAAGAAATTTACTGTTCAAATTGTAATTGTGAAAACAAAAGTTCCTCCATTTTTTTTTCATTTTTCATATTTGTAGCATGAAGTTCAGTGATAAAATATTGGTCCAATGAATTACACATTATATATTCTATACAAGGTTCAAGGAAACTAACCTTGTCTGGATCTTTCTCATAAATTCCATAGAATGCTTCAAGCAATCCTTCCCTGATATTGGGACTTATACTGCAAATTGTCGATACAGATAATTATTACAAGATGCAAAGGCATCACCACATTCAACATCTTGGAAAGGAACATTAGTAGATTACATATACACAACAAGGATATCAAAAACAACCTCCCCATCATTCCAAAGTCATAGAAGATGAGCCTTCCACCATTGACATCATCCACAGCAATATTTCCAGGATGCTGTAATGACAAACATATTTGCTGAACAATTTAGCCAGTTGCTCAAATTTAAATAAGAAGATATCGATCTGCCATCCCAACTTTTTCCTTTTTTCCCTTAATGCTCCAGAAAAAAGCAGAACTTTTCTTCCAGTTCATGTCTAGATATTTGTCAATTACATGCAACATGCTGCCATTTAACAAAATTTTCTCCGAAAAAATCTTACAGTTGATTCATAGACCTTATCCAATATGAGATAAATAAGTAAACAATCCACTTAGAAGATGGATAGACCAGAATTAAATGCTGTATGTATTCCAGAATTAGTTTCATAGAAAATGAAGGAAGAAATGATTGTATTAGCAGCTAACTTCCTTATAGAGGACTGATCATTTACAAATTTATTTATAAATTATTATTGAAGAGGTTCCAGCTCATCCAGTTTTTATTTAATGGTAAGTATCAAATTTTCTTTTGTTTTCACATATTTCATAATAGTTTTTATCTGATTACCTTCTCAATTAAATATAAAGGAATCTATAAGAAACATGTATTGATTATGCATTATGATGGATCTATGAAATGAAAACTACTCACTGGGTCAGCATGGAAAAATCCATGAGACAAAATTTGTTCCAGGTAAGACTCAACAGCATATCGGCCCAACCTGCAAAGAAAGGATGCCAAGACCAACTTCAATTCCTTATGGGAAGCAAATCAGGCAATCATATTAGACATTAATACCCAAAGAATGTTGGGTGCTACATTATGCCTCTATATATCCCACTGGAACAAATGTATCCTATGCCTAGTACCTTTGTCGATCAACACCCAGCTGATCTAATTGTTTTATCCTGTTTATTTTAATTCCTGGAACATATTCCATTGTCAGTACCTGCAATGAAGTTAAAATCTGTTTAACTACCATATGGAGTGGATGGCCTCTTTTCTATTTGTTTAGTTGGTACTGTCACTCCTCATGAATACTTAAAGGTCTGAAGAGAAGAACCTGTGGTGTGGTATACTCCCAGTATACATTTGGCACCTTAACATAATCCATATCTTTAAAATTCTTGGCAAATTTTTCTGCATTAGCTGCTTCTCTGGTATAGTCTATCTCCTGAAAACAGCCATCAGTTTATAAGATATATAAACAGGCTGATATAGATCCAATATTTGAAAACAAATCTAACAGCATGTAAAAGAGATAATTTTAGTACTTTACAGGCTCTGGTGAAGAGAGCATAAAGGCTAAATACATAGATGACAGATGCCAACATGCACCAGCATAGAAAATTCAATTACTTTTGTTGGTTGAACTACTCTCAGAATATATGCAACTGATCTGGTAATGTGGATTGAGTTCAACATGAACTAAAACCTCAGTCAAATATTAATTTACAGATAGATATTTAAGCTATATACAGCTTTCTGAATGTCTAGAGTCTCAGTTAAGATGATCAAGCTGAACGGTCTAACAATTAAAGGGAATGATTTGCACAAATGGCACAGATATTTAAGCTATAGTCAGCAAAATAAAGGTTATGAGGCATTACAATGACAAAGACAAGGAGAAAAGTAACCTGATATAGCACACTGGCACACTCATCATAGATGGCAACCCAGTCTCTCTTTGCTCCATCCGACTTTGGATCCACCTTCTGAAGGTATTCGGCTATTACCTGGAACAACCACATTTATTACATATTGAACAAGAAACCTAGTTGCAGCTGGATAGCCTAAAAACATCTGATTTTATTTATAACAAGAAACCTAGTTTATTACATAAACTTCTGATTCCTTATTATAAAATTTAGACAGGAAATATAGCAAAAGAAAAAAGGTGAAAAAGGTAGTGCATGGAGAATTTTTGTTAGAAATTGCAGCACTAAATTACGATTAATTGATTAAAGATGAATTTTATTTTACTTGAGTATACTTTGCTTGTCATATCAAGCACAATGTTTAATTTCACTGCCAACAAAAACACACGTAGTCCACAGACATTAGATTGCCGGTGATGTACCTGCCAAAAAAAATGATAATTTGCAGATGGCATACATGCAACAAAAAAAGTCCATTTTATTACAATTAGATAGTTTCTCAGCATATCAATGCTTTCAGTTTCTGACATCTATAATTTATCAGACATTGAGAGCCATGCCCATGGCCTGTAGAAGTAAGCTGCCACCGTGATTGGAAAAGCATGAGATCCTGTCAATTCAACTCTCTTAATAATATGATTTAGACATTGAAGTTTAGCACGACCACAATGGTATAACAACATATCAATATAAAGATAATTTCTTTCCTCGGGAATGTAATGAAATATTTGAGATTTTAAGGGGATTTTTAAAAAAAAAAAGAATTAGTAAAACCTCATAATTGTTTATGATCATGATGCTCTATAAAACTTATATATCATGTTTTACAAGCTAATAAAACAAGAATTTAAGTGTCACTTGCACCAAGTATGTCAGCCAGAGGCTAGCATGGTCAAGGAAACTGAGATAAATAAAATACCAATAAGACTTAAAATCCCTTTTAATTAAAATAGTCATAAGAAAAAAGGACACAATAGGTGTCAAGTGCAGGTTCTAGCATGACACAGTATTACCGGCTAGCATAGCCAGGCACCAGGACAGCCTCTCAAACCATGTGAAAAACAAGTTATAACTCCTGTGATCTATTACTAGATTGTAATCATCAAAATTTTGCACAGAATGCGTAAGCATTTTCTATTCAAAAAGAAAGTTGTGTGATATGTGTGAATACTGAAAAACAACATATATGCATCAAACCAATCTCAACTAGCTAGACCTGCATAATAAATTCACACTGGATCTAGTAAATGACCAGTTGTTTGGGTAATAACTATTAAGATAAAGCTCAAAACCAGGAATCTATGTCTTGCATGACTTTGATCTCAACATATATTGGATTGATTAGCCATTGTATCTTCCAATTGAAAAGCAAAATCAAGTCAAAACATGTTTTGAGCTTCTTACTATAAAGCGAATGTTAAACACTGTCCAGCGTACCATAGGTCTCCACTTTTATGGCCCTTCCTTGCAAAATCTTCACTCCTCCTTGCTAACAGGACCATGTAACCACTATAACACCCAACCCCCACCCAGATTGTACTAAACTTCATTTTCCTTTCCAGGCAAATCATAAGCTAGCAATAATATACTCATATTTTACTCTATCACTCCAGGTAATCATCCACATTCTCACTTCAATCATTCTCTTATATGTGAAGAACAATTGGAAAAATTAAATCATATTTTTATCCACATTAATGTTAATCTTCCCTTGTATCATCCAATCCTTCCATACATCTTAGAACCTCCATCATTATGTCCTCTGTCGTTGCAATCTCAAGTCTCCACTATGAAAGTCACTTGTACATTGCCATCAGTTATGCAAATACCTGTCCTGGTATTACCACAAATCCAACTTAGGGACTGTTTGGGAGAAACCTGCCTGATTCAGAGGTATCAACCAGGGAAGGGAGCCAGAGGAGAAAAGACCGCATCCAAGAGAGCCATTGTGGGGTTGTGGGGCCCAATCCACATGGGATAAAAAAACAACTCAAGGTATTTTTTTTTATCCTGCAGGGATCAAGCCCCATGACCCATAATGGCTCTCTTGAATTCCGTCTCTTGTTCCCCCGCTCCTGTTTCTCCCAAAGGACCCTTAATATTAATATTGACCAAGGATGCAGTTTAAGAACTCAATAGTGTCAACTCAATAAAAAATTAAAACTTGCATCACACACAATGGGACTTCTAAATACCTCTTGAGAATTGAAAAATTAACAAAATAACTCTGGTTGTACATACCACATTAGTAAAGAATAACACTGTTGAAAGAATAAGCTCACACTACAAGCAAGATTAAGGCGATGAAAAACACAAGCAATTATGTTTGAATGAAATGATCATCTAAGTTATAAGAAGGAATCACTGTTCAACGTTTTAAAGACACCTAACATGGTCTGGATTTGCAAAGGACAAAATATTTCTAAGATATTCAGAGTATCCATCAATAAAGTTGCATATGTTTATGAGACAATGAGTGCAAGGAGCAGAACAGCATGTTTATCCAGTCCAGCACAACTAATATGAGCAGATACATGTCACCTTATACCTTGGTTTACGTATTGTTTTAATAGAACAAAGGAAACCAACAAGAAGTGACTTAAAAGATACAGCCATGAAGGACATGGCTTTCGTGATATGCAATTTATAATATAAACTCCAAATAGGCAGGGTTGGTAAAACTGTAATGAAATATGAACAAAAGAGTATATCAGGGAGGAAATAAGCATCTTGCAATACTTAGATTACTAACACGTAGATTCTTCAGATCGATATCAAAAAGTTCCTTTAGACCAGGTCTTTGTACTTTAATCACAACTTCCTGCCGCTTTAAGCTTGCACGATGCACCTGGCCTGCCAGAAAGAAATACATTATGACTACTGCTCAATATTTTTGTATGACCTATTCAACTATGTAACAATAATAATTTTCAAAAATAATGAAGAGTTTTTATAAGTTCAAAGCCTCATGCTTCTTCACTATGTTAGCTAAAAACTACGCATGAAATTACCAAGACTTGCAGCAGCTATAGGTTCATAGTCAAAACGGTCAAAAATGTCGTCCAAAGAGGCTCCAAGTTCTTCTTCAATTATTGACACAGCAGTTTCTGAGGGGAATGGAGGAACTTGATCCTGCATAATTGTGTGTATACAATTAGTATTGAGCATTGATAAAGATATTATATTTTTCTTATTTTTACATAATATAATAAATAGGCAAAATTAAGTTGAAAATAAGGTTAATATACAATGATGCGTATGGAAAATTAATAACATATGAGTATATATTTTTATGTGTCAGAAGCAGGTCACGCAAAGCCATGTTATGGTATAAAATGTGCACAAAGAGAATGGTCATTTAAAATATTTACCTGAAGCTCAGCCAATTGCTCCACATATTCCTGTGCCAAAATGTCCACCCTTGTAGAAAATTGCTGCCCTATTTTAATAAATGTGGGGCCTAACCTTAAAATACTTTCCTTTAACCACTTAGCAAGGGCTTTCCGCCTTATAACTTTTTTCTCCTCCGTCATTCCTCCTGCACATTGAAAACTTGTATATTTAGACACATGCAATAATTAATTGCATTGTTTAAGATCATGATGCTATCACATTATCATAAATAATCAAAAATCATATAAGTATATAAACATTAGTTCAGTATGGAATAATTTTAACTATTTTATGTATTAACATTAGTTCATTATGGAATAATTTTGACTATTTTACACAAAAAAGATTTAAGAAATGGTCATTTTATCTACAAAAATGATGACATGTAGCATAACATTGTGAAGCATTCTAAGAATAACTGAGCCTACAGAACATACATGTTCTTCACCATCTAATGGCCGCAAAAAAAATATTCGAAGTACAGATCAATTGAACTTCATTTTCTATAATAATTTTATTATCACTGTCAGATATTCCATTATCCGCACTTATCATATAGTTCATTTTGCAAATATTTCTAGTCCTACTTGAAACAGAGCTTGTGGTTATGATTTTGTCTATGCATCTTATCAAAATGAAACTGATTACAAGAACAGTCCTCCCCCATTCTAATGATATTAATGTTTATAATATCCTGATCACAAAGACCATCGCAGCACTGGCTCCTAATACAGTGTACTACTTCAACGTTTCTGCTGCAGGTTTCCTTTTGCAACCTTACAGATCTCACATTACAGATAGACCTAAAATAGGCATGCTTCAAGATGAGGATTTACAAAGCAGCCCCAAATAACTGGAACAGGGCTTCATGGTTATGGTTATGCCTACCTCACAGATCTTAGAAATCCATGAGCATGCCTTCCCCTAACTCATTGGTTTAAGTGCTGCATACCATATAAAATGATAAGAAGCATGTCACGTATATCTAAGGTTTGTATGAGCACTCTGAATACAGTATGTCCTATAGAATAAATGGAAATTACTATCAGCTCAGAAGCCTATGCACATCTCATCTCCTCTAAAAGTTCTCTTCCCTTTCTAAACATCGTTGGCAATGAACTTTTTCATTCCATGGTTAAATCCCTAATAACAAGTTGGCATACTATCCCTTAGTAAAATATAGTGAGCCGCATCATACTAATCTTGTTATGTGAGACTTAACTTCATGCCAGTGGAGGCAATTATTTGTTTCATCATGGTTCAATAAACTAAAATCAGACCGTTAGTTGAGATGCATTCCATGTTCAAAGCTGCACCTGCTTGACACTTCTACATGATTCCTAGCTTCTTTTGTCTATACCACTTACCATTGTCAAAATGATTCTATCTAGATCACCTCAACATACTAAGTGTAATACCTGTCCTCGTTTTGCCTGTTTTCAGTCATAGGTTAACTTTAAAGCAAAGGAGTAAGGAGAAGGCAAGCCGCACAAAAAGCGGTGCTTTGCAATCATATTTTACTTTGTAATCACACTTCTTGTATGTTCTTTACCAGTTGCCTGGCACCTGCTCTCACATTTGCTTCTAATCCCACACCCACATCAGACAACTAATGCTACTAAAAGCATGAATAATCAAAGGGTCAAATAGTCACGTGAATTCTAATTTCCATTCCAGCATCAAAGCATAAGATCTTTGCTGTATCAAAAGATTTATCCTGAAATCCTATGGTAAAGCTTTTCAACTATGACTCAAGAAACCTACCTCGGTAAGAGAATTTCTGATTGTTAAGCCAAGCCTTAAAAAGAAATGTGAAGACAAACCCCCAAATTTCCAAAGTTCTTTGGATTGTCGAATATGTTTTGAATCTGTTCCATCGTCCACCAGGTGCAACAGAGACCTGCAAAAGACAACAAAAGTAATTGTATTTAAAGAGGTGAAAAAAAGGAAGTAGCTTGAAAAGAGATGTGAAAACAAACCAGGGGCAACAGAACATGATGACGAACATTTTTTTTCAGGTAATTCAAATGATAGTTCACCATTTTGTTTCTTCTTGATGAAGCTATAAAGTTTATGTCAAGAAAAAAAAATCAAGAAGAGAAAACACCAGCAATTAATAACAAAAGAGTCTACCTGGGGTTCTTGTCCAGCCTTATTAAACCAAGCTTCCTCCTTCCCAATATCTTCAACCCTCTTCTTCCTCTTCCTCTCCGCCGAAACCTCATCCACCACCTCCCCCACCTCCCCAATGGTTCCATTCCCGTCATTATACTTCACCAAGCTCCCATTACCCGCTCCATTCCCCTCCAAATACGCATCCAAACTCCCATTCGTACTTGTGGACACAACCTCGTACCCGAACCCACCTCCATTCCCATTCCAGCTATACCCATCCAACTCCTTCTCCACTGAAAGCTCTCCCTTCTCCTCCCCCGAAACCTCACTAACCGCAACCCTCTCCTCAGAGACCGATCGGAGAACAATCCATGATGGCGCCAGGCGGCGCCGGCGGCTCTGGAACTGATACCTTAGAAGCGGAACATGAAGTCTCCGGCCGGATTCAGGCCGGAAAAAGAGGAGCTCTTGGGCGGCGGGAGGAGAGGTGGCGAGAAAAACCGCCATTGCTAGGGTTTTAGACGGTGTGGCGGGGATCCAGCTAGGGAATCGATCGGTTCTTGGACCAAAAACCCTAGAAATTGGATTTCATGGCGGTGGAGTGGAATGGAGGAGCGAGAGAGTTGCGGGGAAGCGGGGGAGGGAAGTAAAAAGTCGGCAGGAGAAAAGTGGTTGGGTTTCGGCCACGTCGCATCATGGAGGGATGAGAGTTTCTTGGTATCGTGCTTCCATTGGCTCCTGGGGTTCGATGGTGTCGGACGCCGCCGCCGTGGCCACAAGTTCGGAGGTTGCTCGTCCGGGTGGAGAAAAAGTTACGCCACCCAAACAAGTCACCAAATCGCCCCTCCTTGATGTGGCGATCGATTAATGGTCAAAATTCTGCCTATAACAGCGATTCCCCTCGAGGTACACCAATTCATTAATACCACATCAGATTGGGGCCGGCGGCCGCCTTACCGCGTAACTTTGTCGACAATGACGCGGACAGAATTCGAGCCAGTCGTTCTGCCTCCCGCTGCAGGACCACGCCTATAGAAGACCATCCCGAAGACGCCGTCGGGAGTCGAGAGAATCCGATTCCGATCGCTGCCCTCCGGAGAGCAGTGATGCATGGAGAATGCTTGGAGGCCCAACTTAAGGACCAAAATTCTTCACAGCTTGCATGCCACGTGGAAAATGGAAATTGGTAGTTTATATGGCAACTCCATCGTGTATGACATTATGCCATTGCAGTGAGAAAGTATTTCCTACGCAACGCGTGGTTGCATCGATCACTATTTGCTCATATGATCGTCAACTGACATGTATGCTTAACGTAATGTGGCCTATGGAGCGGTGGAGATTGGTGGCATGTGGTGCATATTCAGAAAATTTTTTCCATCATAGCCCCCACTCTATGCTTTGGTACCCTAATATAATTTGGCACTAGCAATGGCCATAGCACCGCCCGAGCTGCTGAAGTGTTTCAGATTAGGTAGCTGGGCAAACCGAATCGAGTCTGTACTTTGGACTTTTATATGCCGGAGCTTGGGCAAACTTGCCACGGTTGAAGGCTGTCCCTAATCTGTGGTGACATCTCACTCCAGTTGAAAATGGTCCAATACTTGCGAGCACGGTCCATGTGAATCAATTGGCAAGGTTTATGAATCTTTCACACGTGGTTGTGGTCAGAAAGATGCTCGTTCCTGTAGCTAGATTAAACAAAGACCATTTTGGATCCACACCACAAGCAACGTTGGCCTCTACTTGGATCAGTGTACCAAGCCCACAATTGGCCCAAATCCAACCCATTTAAAAATTAATAGCCAGCCAGATAAACTAAACAGGTAACCCCAGCCGGCTAATCTTTGTATCTCTCACTGTCATGGTCTTCGTACTGTTCTGTCGCCTGAACCGAACCCTAGCCTCCGTCCTCGTCTCTCCCCGTCACCTCTCCTCCTCCTCTCCTTCCCTCTCGATCCTCCGAGACCGCTACGGCTTCGTCGCCCCCCGGTCTCTCCTCCCTGAAAACCCTAACTCTAGCCCCGGCGACCGCGGTGGAGGCCAGGCCAAGAAGAAGAAGAAGAAGCCTCCTTACAGACCGCCGTCGTCGCTCGACCGGGCCGGCCAGAAGCCGCTCCACTCCGACCTCCCCTTCGACTTCCGCTTCAGCTACACGGAGAGCAACCCCAATGTGAAGCCGATCGGACTCCGCGAGCCCAAGTATTCTCCCTTCGGCCCCGGGCGCCTCGATCGGCCATGGACAGGGGTTTGTGCTCCGGCGGTTGATCCTACTGTGACGTCCGTGGATGGGGAGGGACCGTGCAACGCGGAGTTGGAAGAGAAGTGGGGGAAGACGAGGGAGAGGATTCTTGGGGAGCCGCTCACACCGGCGGAGCGGGCGTTTCTGGTCGACAAATGCCAAAAGAATCGGACCAAGCGCCAGGTTAATTTGGGTACGTTTTCTTTTTTCTCATTTGATGATTTGTTTGGTAAATTAGGGTCCTTTTTAATGTACTTTTGCTGTATCTACTATAATCTATCACTTTGATGTTCCTATCTGTACTGAATCAGAATAAAGGAGTGGACTTGCAAAACTTGGTATGGTTTCAAAAAAAAATCTTAAATTTTGCTACTTTTTGGGGGCATATTTATAGTATCACTTATTTTTTTAGTACTCATAAACACTAGACATGCTTTTGATGAAGTTGACCATATAACATTGACTTAATAATTGACGGGATTGGGTTCAATGAAATGATTTAGGAGGCACTTTTCTGTTTTCAAGAAATTGTGTTAATAATGTCAGATATGCACATCACCTAGATAAAGCAGAACAAAATCACTAGAGCAGCAACTTATAGCAGCATTCTGTCAGCTTAACAGCCGACTTAACTAAATTTTAGGATTATATTATAATGATTTGAAGGATGATACAAAGACAAGAGCATGGAATATGATAATTGCTGCATGTGTGTATATCATTTTTTAGTTTATATATGCTATATGGTGAGTTGCTTTAATCTTATACTTTCACTGAAGCACTTCACATGAGGGAAGACTGATATGAACTTTGAAGCAACGCTATATGTTGTGGCCATATGTGCATGCAAAGAGCACCAATTGACCCGATATTGGCCAATGTATCATGCTTCCGAATCAATCCAAAGTCCTGGCATTCAGTTTTATTGAGCAGGGGTGCTAGTGGGTAGGCTTGGATCTAGGTCCAAGTTGAATTTAATCTAGGAGAACTGGGCCAAGATTTGGATTCACTCGCAGATACTATTCATTCGATGGGTCATGTCAGGTTGCTGCATAGTTTGATGCATGTTTTGTTAAGATTTATGGGCTAGGCTTGAATTTTTATATTTTTCCCCTTCAGGCATATCATATTGAATTGGGGCAAGTTCAGTTTAAAATTTAGTGCCTATGATGGAGGTTCGAGTCGTAGTGATGGACAGCTATCTGACTCATGGATCCAGATTTAGAATATATTTAACTGAATCAAGTTGAGTCAGCATGAGTCCAGGTCTATCTTACTTGCTTACTGATAGTTAGTTCTTTCCAATCCTTAATGGTGCATGGTACATGTTTTTCTTCTTTGTTTTGATGCTGTCTATTTTTAAAACATGTTTGTACGTGACAATGCTATTTTTTTAATAAATAGGGAGAGATGGCCTTACCCATAACATGTTGAATGATATTCACAATAATTGGAAGCATGCTGAAGCTGTTAGAATAAAGTGTCTTGGTCTGCCCACTGTTGATATGCAAAATGTTTGCACACAGCTTGAGGTATATCTCTTTTCCTAGACATGTATAATTTACTGTTAATGGTCTTTCCTTTTTAATCTCTTAAAGTGAATTACATAGAGCAAGGATCTGAATGATGAGTTTTCTTACCATGTCATTGCAATTGGAATTATGAATCGTATTGGAGTTTCATGCCACACTTTCTTAAGCACCCATACCAAAATTTCTGACAAAAATTGAATAGTATATCCATGATTATGGGGAGATCTGTTACTAATCTATTTTAGCTTTACCTTGAAAGTTAGTTTCTCAGTTAGAACATTGTTGCATAAAACATCTTTTGCATGATTTTTTTATCTGCAGGTCGCTTTTCCCCTACTTTTTTGGATAGAGTGATAATGAAGATGTGCAATATTATGTAGGCCATATTAAAATGGAAGTAGTCTTAAGTTAACCCTTGTTTTTGATTCTTGAAGAAAATTACATTGATAACTTTAGAAAATTATGCATGTGGATTCATTAGTGAAGAAGGCATAAAAATCTAAGAGATGTGTCTGCACATGGCAGTATAAATTGTCTTATTTAGCATCTTATAAGCTGGTTTTTAAGTATCTTCATGAATTAATCAGTACAGAATAGCAAGTGAAAACATAGTTCTTCTAACAGAATACCAGAGTAAGTTTTGTAACAGATTTATGATTAAATATGTACAAGTAGAAGAATCTCTTCTAAATGAATTTATGTTTACTTCTTGTGGTTCTTACAAGTCATAAAACCAAGAACTAGTTTGAGGGGAAAAAGCTCTAGATGTTTCATAGAGTTTGATAATTAACAGGCCCAGACTGAAACTGGTCTTAGGGTGTTATAAATGACCTAATTCTATGTTACATTGTTGAAGCAGCTCAAGAATGTTCTTAACCCTAAGCTGATATAGTCTTCAGTGAGTTTATTATCATTTCAGAATAAGATAATTTAAGCAGAATTGCGGGACACAATTGTTTGTAATGTTTTTATTTTTAAATGTAGATTCCTTGAACTTGTTGCTATAGTTGCAAAATGCAAGCAGACTTTTCCAAATAAGGTAATCGATTTTTCCTACATTGTTTTCCTTTTGAATTGTTTGATGTTTTAACTTCCAAAAAGCAAGAAAGCTTTAGGTTGCTTAAAAGATAAAGAGAAAGATCTTATGGAACTTATGTCTGATACTGTTCTTTCTTATTTTAATGATTTTTTTGAGTGAATATTGTAATAAACTTTTAATGAATCCGGGAAGGAAATTGGATTTAGCATCATTCTATTTATTGGTTTTGCATGCTTCATTGGCTGTTTCCTTTTTCAAGGAGGCAATCATAATTGTCATGCTTGACATAAATGGATTATCTAAGCAATCTTTTTTTTTTCTATCACTATCCTTTTATTTTCCTGTGCTTTCTGTTATTTCAATTATTCTTTCAGGTTTTCTATGGAACTATAACTTGGTTTGGAATTGGGACCAAGTCTTCAATTTTGCTTTTTTTTTTTTTTGCCCTTTCATTACTTAATGCACTGAGCACCTCAAACTGATGGAGGTGGTGGTTAATTTTATGATTGTTTTGGCTTTTCCTTATCCCTGAAGGGCCAAATCGGCCCCACCCACCTTTCCAGGTTGTTATGGAGCTAGTGTGAGGCTTATGGCCAACATTGAGCTAGCTTCTGTTTATGGCATCCTGTGGATTCATGCAATATCTGTCCAAGCATGTGAACAACAAATTTTCTTCCTCTTCCAGTTGATACCTTTGACTATGTTTCATTATTATTTTACTGAATTAACTTTGCCATCCAACTACTAGACATTTGATGAGAATATTTTCAGGAAAAGACTGGTGGTTTGATCATCCACAGGCATGGTGGTCAGATCATTTTGTACAGAGGAAGACACTATAATCCCAAGAAAAAGCCTGTAATACCATTAATGTTGTGGAAACCTCATGAACCAGTTTATCCAAGGTTGATTAAAACAGTGATTGATGGACTAACCGTTGAGGAAACAAAGGAAATGAGGAAAAGAGGCCTTGCTGTTCCTGCCTTAACAAAGCTTGGTAATGCTGTAATGCTTCTTCCAAAACTATAATTTTTAGCATTTCAACCATATCTATGGTTTACCATTTGTTGCAATTTTTGCAGCTAAAAATGGTTATTATGCTAGTCTTGTACCGATGGTCCGAGATGCTTTTCTGACTGATGAGCTAGTTCGTATAGACTGCAAGGGCCTGAACAAAAGTGACTACAAGAAAATAGGGGTTAAGCTTAGGGTAAGAATATAATGTGGTAATCCAACTTTCCTCCCAGCTTACAGAAAGTAAATAACACTTGGTTAAGGTTTTAATCTGTTCATCCAAAATTTTGTCTTCCATTCTTTGGAAGAGGTTATTGATTAATACCTTACTTGTGGCCTTCTATATCTTTCTTCATGTCCAGATTTTTTTTAGCAGAAATTCATATGTAGATAAGCATGTGCAATAGCTCTCAAAAGATACGTGTGACCTGCTTGTTCATCTTCTAAAAAACATTTATGTAATGTATCTCTGGAGATTGACTCTTGCAATAAGTTAAAGAAGACTTCAGTTTTCCTTGGATAGATCATTTATGTACATGATAATTTTGTTCTTAGGTTAGTTGTCTATATGGTGCTTTACCATCAACTGTTTGCTCATTTTGGTTTTAGATTTTGTTTATGTTGCCTTTGATATTTTAGATGAACTCATTTTATTTGCTCATTATATATGTTGCCTTCATAGCATGGCTGGTGTTCTTTAGCAATGATGATAATGTATAAATAACAATATCAGCATTCTATGAAATAAAATCTTTCTGTTTTATGGCAATTCTTTGATTCATAGACATGTTGCCCGTTAAGCAACTATTTGGTGCATCATATGGATCATTGATCTTTAAGGATCTAACAGGACTGTTAGATTGATTCTTGCAGTTCCCTGCTTCACTAAACATTCATTTACATGTAAGAGGTGGGACACTAAAAGTGGCTGCTTCTTTCAGATGATCAAATGTGGTTGAGGGATCAGACTAGATGATTAGTGGAGCGATTTCTTGTTTAATGCTGATATTTGGATAGTGATCAAGGGATGATTGATAGGAATATAGTCTATTTGATTATGAGCTAGCTATTTCAACATAGGTGTTTACTTTGTTGTTATATTTATGATGTCTCTTCTGGTGTCAGATAATGTTTTAAGATTTGACTGACATTCATTGGTATTCGGATGTAGGACATGGTTCCTTGTGTTCTTGTCACTTTCGAGAAGGAGCAAATTGTGGTTTGGAGGGGAAAAAACTACAATAGTGGTGCCCACTGTAACTCAGAGGAAAAGTTATGCTCTCTGGTTAATGATTCAGGTTTGGGTGCGGAGAAGAGCAATGATAGTATTCGTGGTCAAAACACGGATGGCTGTATTCCCGATCAAAGCTCAGACAGCCATACTATCGATCAAAGTTTAGATGATGAATCAGTTGTTTCGGTAATGTAGTTCCAGCCAATTGGGTAAACAGGATATCTGAACTTTTGATGCCACTGGCCCATGCAGTGAGTCACCAATTAATAGCCAAAAGAAGGGTTTCATGATGAGGTCCTGTTGCTGCTCCTATCCATGCATATTTCCCTGGATGACTGCCATCGCTGAAATCACCTGGGTGAATGTGAGAGACAATGGTGTTTGATTCCAGATCCTGTCACAGTAATGGAAGAGCATCAATCTCTTAAGCTTTGTCAAGTAAGGGAATGTGATGACTCAATGGTTGACTCTGATGAAGATGACTGAAAAGCCACTTCAGAAACTGAGGATTTTACATTTTGGCATCTTCAGCATTGGAACTACATTCTATTGGATTCTTTCAGAAACATTTCATGATGTATGGTGCAGCTCAGCCATCAAATCTTTCTTCAGTGCCATGTCTATGTTTGTATTTAGGATGATACTGAACTTAAACAATTTGACAATAATTTTTGTTGCCAAATTTTTCAACTTCTTAGTTCAATGCAATGACATAATTTGAACAAATAAGGGTTAGTCATATCCATAAAGAGGGGAATGTTGGGGCAAACTGGTTGTCAAATGAGGGAGGGATGAAAGTTCAAGTGCTTGTGTGGGACAGCGAGTAGATATATTGCAGATTATACAAAGAGATTTGGGATGTGTTCTTCTGGGACATCTTTTCTTTTTCTTTTTTCTTTTTTTTTTTTTCCCTTGAGAGAAGTTGTGTGCCACCTTGCTGACTGAACTAAACCCAAAAAATGGAAATGGTGTTATCAGTGCATGTATGACCTAGACAATCTGCAAAATTTAGGAAATTGTTTCTTTCAAAGATTTGGCATGCTCATTTTTGTTTCATACATCATTTTGGATATCAGCCCTAGGGGTGGGGGGAAAATTCAATCCAGAATAGGAATATATTTATAAATTTACATAAATGATCTTAATTATTTCATCAAATCATGCATTTATTGGCATCCATCCAATAATCCAAATCAATCACCCATGTCGCAATACCATTTAACATTGGAAAATATTTTGCTCACCGCCCGGCTCACATGTGGAGATGGAAGAAAAATAATTTTTTTTCGGATGTCATGCTTTTTTTTTTTTTTTTTGCTTTCGATTCTATGCACGAGCCGATCACTACGGTTAGTGAGCGTAGAGCCTACTATTTATGGTGAGCAAAATATTTTTCTTCAATATTTCATCAACATTGCCATAGAATCTTGTTGTTTTCAACTTTGCATTATTTAAATAGCATTATTTAAATACTTCTTGTATTGATGGATAGGATTACAATTTTTATCACATACACTCTCAGGATTCTGGAACCAGTCATATATATACATCATTGCAGTAATAACAAGACATTATAATTTCCAAATTTATACGTAATTATAGGTATGAAAATTGACTGTGAAACGAGTTCCATATATTTGTTTCTTCTTCAAGGCTAGTCATTCCCGCAATTGACCATTCATAACTAGCATCACCATTGGAACAACTGGATCCGTTTATATAGAAATTGAGAATGTAAGATATACTTGGAAAATCAGATGTCCTTAATTTCACAAGATCGCTTCCCAATTAAAATCACTATATGTATAATTGACTTGGCATGACATAATTAAAATTGTATAGAAAATAATAAGACATTTGTTAGCCCTTTGTGCAGCGAACCATGGCGACACGGCCATGATCTCGAATATTTTTACATAAAATAATTTTTTTTTTTACAAAGAACTACATAATATTTTTATATAATCAAATATTTTATTCTTTTTACGTGAGATACACGGTAAGGTATAATCTTTTCGCAAGTTCTAATACCTCCCAAATCCTGATGAACAGAGAATTTAGTCCCAGATTTTTTTGATTCAATATTAAAGACTTTAGCAACTTGTTTAAACCAGCACCCTTCGATGTTTATACATTTTCTATGTAGGGTTTGGTATACATGGCGAAAACATGAATTTCAAAGCAAAATTATGAAATCGTAAAACCAAATCCAAACCCTAGGGCCATTTTATTAAAATTTAAATCATATAATATATATTTATAATATAAATTAGGATATTAGAATATACCTCCAATCGCTTAATTCTAATTTGACCCTGATCATCGGCAGCAGTCCGTCGGAAGTTCCATCAGGTGCCCACGTGTTTATTTTCTAATGTTGATCCATATGGAGACTTGATCAAGACACCAGCACCTTTGAATAATTTAATTAAAATTTTTATGATAAGAACTTTAATTATTTAGGCAAAATCTTTCTTAACCTTTAATGTCACCTTCCCAGTCTTTTCTTACCTTCCCTTCTTACTCCTTGTCTTCTTAATTTTTATTCTTAATCCTTTTGTCTTATTAAAAGACTTCTTATCTTTAAATCAAGATCTTGTCTAGATAAAAGAAAGAATAAAAAAAATTGGACAAGAAAGCCTCTTGTAAGAAAGAAAGGAGATTTGAATGCCGTGAACTCTGCGCACCTCTATTTATAATGTATATAGGGGTGTCATCTTAAATTTCGCACGACCATTTCTTATTCTCATCTCACATCCATTCAAAAGTATCACATCCCATCAAAAAAAAATGCTACGTGGAATTCAAAAAATTAATATGAAGATGTGCCTTGCAATATGACTCTTTGTATAATTCTACGTAAGTTTCTTCCAAAGAGTCACAACTTTTTTATATTGGTGCCATTAATTTCTACCATTGATCAGCATCAAATGCTGAACCAATAGTCTAAAAGGATGGAGCCAAATCAGAAGATGGTGGAGGAAAATTGGGCGTGGAAAAGTCAAAGCTTCAAGGTGTTTGACTTGGTCCAAGAGGCACTTAGAAGAATGGGATGGCTAGGACTCTCCTCTTATCTAAACTCCACATATTCTATGAAAGAATTTAATCTGTAGAAGGACTCTTCTGCACTCCTTCTCAGGTCTAAAAATACGTAACAATTTTTATGTAATATAAAAGTGGATAAGAGGAATTAAATATAGTGCCAAGCTATCCCATGTGCAAAAGACTCCTTGCGCATAATGCTATCCCCATGCACCAAAGACAGAGACTCTCTGGTGCATGGGATTCAGATATGGGGCACCTTATGCCATGGCTCAACCAGCCATGGGTCAACCCAATTGAGGACCAAATCTAATTTGACCTAAATTGGATCTAATTAGCCCAAATTGAAATCCGATTCGAATCTAGGTGCTAGGGTTTGCAACATATGCTAGCATGTTCATCTTGCAAACATAATTTAATCTAATTAAATTCTTGATCAATTTTCTTTGTGTATGACCCATTGGATTCCACATCTAGCCAGCAGTGGATCCGGCTGCAATTTGACCTAATTTAGTTAGAATTCAACCAAACTCATTTAGGTCAAATTGAGCTGATCTGATTTGATCAATTAGAACACTTTCTAATTAACGATCAAATTAAAATTTTTAATTCGATCGAATTTATAAGACAAGATTGACGTCTAGCAACATTTCATATCTACATAAAAAATATAAAATTTTGATGAAAATACCAAAAATATCCTTCGATAAAAAATTACTGTGCAACAGGATCGTTCGATCATCCTGCATCCCGAATATAACTCTAGATATAAAAATATGTTAAACTCAATATTATATTCATATTTCTCTCAATCTTATAATGATGATTTGATTAATAAAATATTAAAAATTATTTTTAATTTTCATCATGCTTTGATCAAAGTCTTCCTGAATTATCATTCGATTGAAGTAGAATGCAATCTTCTCTTACTATGAGTGATCGATTCTACATTGACCTACTCACAACCTCCATATGCACTCCACCATATCCAGAATATTCCGTACATGACTAAGTCATGAATGAGTATAAACCAAAATATAGATTCATGCATATAAGATTCTATGATAATCTTAGGTCAAAGGATTATATGCACCACTCCCATTATGTGAACCATCTATTGACATGTAGATAAGACTCCATTAGATGTTCTCAAGTTGGATTAATTCAGTGAATTTATTCTCTATAAGCACCTACATTCTTGTATTAGTGTCATAAATAAGTGATAATAAGATCAATCATCCTTTTATCAAGCATACATAGGATGTGCTAGTCTTTTCGAAAACATCGATCATCAACTCAATGTTCCATCGACTAGAAATATATTAAATTAGAATTTTAAGATTTTAGGTCTCACTAGTATGATCTCATCATAATCCTAAAACCATAGTCCTATTCTATGGGATTCATCATAATCTTAAAATTAAATAATTAAGATATAATATATAATAAAATAAATATTTTTATTAATTTAAAAATATCATTACATGAGTTTTAGAAGACACAAGAATAATCCATCAAAATACATATTTTGATTGGCTTGTAAGGCATATTCCTTTCAATCTTTTACTTGCACTAAAACCAATCATCCTTATATTTCAACCCCATACAATCGAGATGGCGATCAAACTGTTGTTGTGGTAAAGTCTTAGTAAACGAGTCTGCTATGTTGTTCTTTATGTCTACTTGTTCGATGGAAGCGTCTCAGAATTTGCTTGAATTTATGGTGATATCTTGATTCCTTTATTTGAGCAACTGCTTCAGTATTATCATAGTAAAGTGATATTAGGTTCTTAATTTTAGAAATAATACCCAATTCAGTGATGAACTTCTTCATCCAGACAGCTTTCTTGGTGGCTTCACTTGCAGCTATATACTGTGCCTCAGTGGTTAAGTCAGCTATAGCTGGCTGCTTGGTACTCTTCCAACCCACTGCTTCATCGTTCAAAGTAAAGATATACCCTAAAATGGATTTGCTATCATCTGGATCTAATTGAAAACTAGAGTCAAAATATCCTTCTAGTTTGAGATCAGATCCATTATATACTAGAAAAATATCCTTAGTCCTTCTCAAATACTTAAGAATATTTTTTACAGCTTTCCAATAATCCTTTCCTGGATCAGTCTGAAATCTATTAGCTATGCCTAGGGCATAAGCAACATCAGGCTTGGTATATAACATGGCATACCTTATGGATCCTACTGTCGAAGCATAAAAAATAGAACTCATTTTATTTCTCTTCAGGTATTTTAGGAGACATCTTCTTAGAGAGATATATGCCTTAACTCATAGGTAAGTAACCTCATTTACTCCCAACCATGCTGAATCTTTTCAGCACTACGTCAATGTACCTAGATTGAGATAAGTTTAGCATCCTTTTAGATCTATCTCTATAGATCTTTATACCAAGTATGTAGAATGCTTCTCCCAAGTCTTTCATGAAAAACTTATTTGATAGCCATAATTTGATTGATTGTAACATTGAACTATCATTCCTAATGAGGAGTATGTCATCTACATACAGAACCAAGAAAGTTATGGCACTCCCACTAGTCTTCTTGTACACACATGGTTCATCTACATTCTTGATGAAGTCAATTTTTTTTACTGTAACATCCAAGCAGATATTCCAACTCCTTGATGCTTGCTTTAATCCATAAATAAATCTTTTAAGCTTGCATATCTGATTTGATCTCTCATTTGAGATAAATTTCTTTGACTGTAATATGTAGACCTCTTCCTTAAGAAAACCATTAAGAAAAATGGTCTTCATATCTATTTACCATATTTCATAATCATGGTATGCTGCTATGACAAGCATAATTCGAATAGATTTGAGTATGGCAATAGATGAAAATGTTTCATCATAATCAATCTTCTGTTTTTGCCTAAAATTCTTGGCTACTAATCTGGTCTTATAGGTTTCAACTTGGCCATCTGCTCCAATCTTTTTTTTATAGACCCATTTACATCCAATTGGGTTTACACCCTCTGGTGCATCCACTAAAGTTCATATTTTGTTGGTGTACATGGAGTCCATCTTGAATTGCATGGCAGCCAGCCATTTGTCTGAGTCTCTACTCATGATTGCTTCCGTATAAGTTAGAGGTTCATCATTCTCAATGACTTGGGCTTTATTATTTTTAATAATGAGTCCGTACCTCATAGGTGCATGTCGCACTCTATCAGACCTTCGAATAGAAGTTGTGTGTTCAAGTTCTTTACTATTTATGTGTTCACTTGATTAAGTAATTTCTATTTATTTTTTTTGAACTTTATTAAATTCAATGTTTCTCCACTGCCTCTTTCTAGGATGAATTCTTTCTCCATAAAAGTGCATGCTTACTTATAAACACTTTTTTGTTTAGTAGGATGATAGAATAGATATCCCATACTATCTCTAGGATATCCTACAAATAGATATCTATCTACTCTAGCATCTAGCTTATCTTCAAAATTTTTTTTGACATATATTGGACAATCTCGTATCTTAAGATACTTAAGATTAGATTTTTTTCTCTCCATATCTCATATGGAGTGCTAGATATAGACTTAGAAGGTACTCTATTCAAGATGAATACTGCAGTCTCTAGGGCATGACCTCAAAAGAAAATAGATAACTCTATGAAGCACATCATGGACCGTACCATATCTAATAAGATACGATTTCTTCTTTCGGCTATACCATTTAATTACAGTGTATAAGAAGGGGTCTATTCAGAGAGAATCTTCTTTATTTTAAGATAGTTTAGAAATTCACTGGATAAGTACTCTCCTTTTCAATTAGATCGAAGGATTTTTATAATCTTTCTAGTTTTTTTTTCGATCATACCTTGATACTCTTTGAATTTATCAAAAGCTTCGGATTTATATTTTATAAGATATACATATCCAAACCTAGATAAGTCATCAGTGAATGTTATAAAATAAGAGTATCCTCCTTTGGCTTGAGTTGTCATAGGATCACATACATTTATATGTACAAGTTCTAATAACTCATTTGTCCTTTCTCCATGCCCACTAAATGAAGTCTTGGTCATTTTACCCATGAGACATAATTCATAAGTTCCTAATGATTCATAATCATAAGGATCAAAGAACTTTTCTTTGTATAACTTATTAATCTTGGTCTCACTAATATGACTAAGCCGATAATGCCAAAGTAAAGTATTATTTATATTCTCTCTTTTACGCTTTCTACTTTCATTAATATGAAAAATTTCATCATCCAAACATAGAATCAAAAGACCATTGTTAAAAATGTCATAACATATTATTTCATTAGAATCTTTTATAGAGCAACCATTGCTCGTTACATCAAGATTATAATCTTATTTTAATAACAAGGATATGGATATAATATTTCTAATGAATCTTAGGTATTCCTACAGCTTTTGTTTGGATGGACTCTCCTCTAGTACTATAGAGCTCAAAGTCATCCTTCTTCAAATTTTTAATTTTCTACGGTCCTTGCAAAGATTTGTAGATATGAAAATCACAGCCAATATTCAATACCCAAGAGTTTGAAATAGAAAAATTCAATGATAATATTATATGTATCTCATATATACCTTTTGGTGCATTATTTGCACCAATCTTCATAGTTGCAAGGTAAGCCTTGCAATTCCTCTTTCAATGACCTACCTTGCCGTAGTAAAAGCAGGTTATCTGTCCCGTGGCCTTCTTTTCCTTTTTCTTCTTATTTATGCCATCTTTAGGATTCAGCCTCCTCTTAGAATTCTTTTTGCCTATCTTCTTCTTAGAGATTCCATCTACAAGAAGAAGAGGAGTCTTATCATTCTTGATATGACTTTCTACTATTTTCAACATATTTAACAGGTTAGGCAGAGAAGTATTCAGTTTATTCATGTGATAGTTCATGATAAACTGAGAAAATAATTCTACGAGTGATTGCAGGGTCAGATCCTGACTCAACTTTTCATCCATGATAAAATCTAATTGATCTAATCGAATGATTAGGTCAATTATCATCAGTACATGGTCTTGCATAAATGATCCTTTTATCATCCTGGCATGGAATAACTGCTTAAATATCTCATATCTAGCAGTCCTACTCTACTCTCCATAAAGCTCTTTTAAATTAAGCAATATGGACTGAGTATCCAAGCCATCATATTATCTCTGTAATTCATTATTCATGGAGGTAAGTATGATGCACTTAATAGTAAGAGAATCATTTTGCCACATCTTGTATATAGACTTTTTTTTTTCTATGTCATCTTCTCCTAATGGCTCAGGATCACGGACATCAAGAATATAGAAGAGTTTTTCTTAACTGAGTACTATTTTTAAATTTCTCAACCAATCCACATAATTAGGACCAGTCAATTTATTTAAATCTAATATACCATGTAGTGAAAGTGAAAAAACCATTTAATTTATATAATAAAGAATATTAATAAGTAAATAATTCATGATAACATATACAATTAAATTAGGACTTTAATTTAATTGTGTCTTCTACTATTTTTATCGAATATCATAACCCTCTACTATGATAATCGAGAAACCTTAATTGATTTTCTCAGTGGGAATGAGACCCTAATTTCTTATAAAAGATCTTGTGTTAGCACAACAAATCTTTTATAAGTTCAAAAGTAGAAAGCTCTTTTCAATTGCATCTCATGTAATTCTCAATATAATCCTGACCTCTAAAATATTAATAGCATTGTGTTAGCACAACAAACTATAATGCTTTAGTTAAGTAGGACCCTTCATATCTACACAGTCAAAAATAAAATATAACCGCTCTTGTGATTACACAATAAAATAGTATATCCAAAATGCTGTAAGCATCTCAATATACCAGAATAATATTACATCAATTCTCATAATAGATCTTATGGTTACACAACAAACTTAATATGGTTCATAACATAATAATAAACTAGCATGAAGGAAGATCTTAATATAGTGAATATAATACTAAGCATCCTAATCAAGAATTAAATTAATCTAATCGATCAGATAAGTGAGAGAGAGATGGGGGTCTTCCCATTGCTTTTCTTAGTCTAAACATCAATTGATCAATTAGACATCTAGAACCGCTGACGATTAATTATACTATAACTTAATATAATTTTATAGAAGGCTTTAACTGGTCTCTATGCATATTCTAATTAAATCAAACTATATAAATAAATTGATCATATCAATCAAGATATACATATTCATTCATACAAATATATTAGCATGTATTATTATTCTAGAACAACCATCATCACATAGTGGACATTCGTCATTATGCCAGGGCAACCTTATAGAATGATATACATCATAATCTAATTATGATTAATTAAATATGATCACATCATATTAATAACATGCTAATCATATCAAATATGATCATATCATATTTAAAATATTATCATTAATATATAAACATAATAATATATGATTTAATCTAATAAGATTTGCTCTGATATCACTATAGGATTTGGTGTACAGGACGGAAGCATGGATTTCAAAGTAAAATTATGAAATCATAAAATCAAACCCAAACCTTAAGACCACCTTATTAGAATTTAAATAATATAATATATATTTATAACATAAATTAAGATATTGGAATATACCTCTGATCCCTTAACCCTAATTTGACCCTAATCATTGGCAGCAGTCTATCAGGGGTTCCACTAGATGCCCACATGTTCACCCTCCAATATTGATCTACACGAAAACTTGATCAAAATACCAGCACCTTTGAATATTTTAATTAAAATTCTTATGATAAAAACTTTAATTATTTGGGCAAAATCTTTCTTGGCCTTTAATGTCACCTTCATAACCTTTCCTTGCCTTCCTTTCTTACTTCTTGTCTTTTTAATTTTTATTCCTAATCTCTTTGTCTTATTAGAAGACTTTTTGTCCTTAAATCAAGATCTTGTCTAGACAAGAGAAAGAGGAATAAAGAAAATTGGATAAAAAAATCTCTTATAAGAAAGAAAGGAGTTCTAAATACCCTGGACTCTCGGTGTGCACCCTTATTTATAATATACGTAGGGGTGTCATCTTAAATTTCTCACATCCATTCAAAAATATCATGCCCCATCAGAAAAAAATGCTATGTGAAATTCAAGAAATTAATATAAAAAGATGCCTTACAATAGAAAGACTCTTCATATAATTCTATGTAAGTTTCTTCCAAAGAGTCGCAACTCTTTCATATTAGCATCATTAATTTCTATCATTGATCAGCATCAAATGCTAATCCAAGGGTCTAAAAGGATGGTGCCAAATCAGAAGATGGCATGGGAAAATTGGATGTGACAAAGTCAAAACTTTAAGGTGTTTGACTTAGGACCTATTTGGCCAAGCTTTTGAGAAGAAAAAAGTACTTATTTTTCAAAAAATTATTTATTTTAAAAAAATAGGATGTTTGGCCAAGCTTATTTTAAAAAATAATCTATTTTTGAGTGGCAACAGAAGTAGTTTTTCTATTATGGAAAGGAAGCAGAAAATTAGAGTTTCTCTTTGGAAGCAGAAGCAGAAGCAAAAAATTAATTTTTTAAGATAAAAATATCCTTATTCAAAATCATTATTTATCATAACTATCCCTATTTATTTTCACCTAACCCTCCCATTATTTAGTGAATGATGTATTTTGATATATTTTGATACATGTATATTATTATATGAAAATTATGTAAAATATTCAATATGTATTATCTTTGATTCAATTTTATTTATATTGATTAAAATTTTGATATATTTTTTATTATTTTATTATTTTATTTTAATTAAATAAAAAATAAAAAATTAAATAAAAATTAATCATAATAAATATTTATAATTATTTATATATTTAAATAATATTAATTATAAAGTAAATATATACATGCTTTTTTTCATAATTTGATAGTCAAAAGTATTTTTTTTGAAAGATTTGCCAAATACAAACTATTTCTTAAATACTGATAAAAGCACTTATCAAATAATTTTGTCACATACAAACTGCTTTTCTCTTACAGTACTTTTTCTGAAACTTCATTTGAAAAAAAATGATTTTAAAATAAGCTGATTTTCATAGTTTGGCCAAACAGGCCCTTAGTCCAAGAGGCACTTAGAAGGATGGGATAGCTAGGACTCCTCTCTTATCCAAACTTCAGATATTCTACGAAAGAATTTAATCTATAAAAGGACTCTTCTATGCCCCTTCTCAAATTTGAAAATATGTAATAATTTTTACGTAACATAAAAGTGGATAAGAGGAATTAAATGTGGTGCCAAGCTATCCCATGTGCAAAAGACTCCTTGCGCATAATGCTATCCCCATGCACCAAAGAGAGAGACTCTCTAGCGCATGGGATTTAGATATGGAGTGCTTTATCCCATGGCTCAACTAGCTATGGGTCAACCCAATTGAGGACCAAATCTGATTTGACCTTAATTGGATCGAATTAGCCCAAATTGGAATCCGATTCGAATCTAGGTGCTAAGGTTTGTAACATATGCTAGTATGTTCATCTTGCAAACATAATCTAAATCAATTAGATCCTTAATTAATTTTTTTATGTGTAACCCATTAGATTCCACATCTAGCCAATAGTGGATCCGGATGCAATTTGACCTAATTTAGTTAAAACTCAATCAAACCGATTTAGGTTAAATTGAGCTGATTCGATTTGATCAATTCGAACACTTTCTAGTTAACGATCAAACTAAAATCTTTAATTCGATCGAACCCATAAAATAAGATTGACGTTTAGCAATGTACTATGTCTATCCAGAAGATATAAAATTTTGATGAAAATACCAAAAATATTATTCAGTGAAAAATTACTGTACAACAGGATCCTTCGATCATCTTGCATCTCGAATATAACTCTGAATATAAAAATATGTCAAATCCAATATTATATTCATATTTCTCTTAATCTTATAATGATAATTTAATTAATAAAATATTAAAAATTATTTCTAATTTTTATCATATTTTGATCAAAGTCTTTTTGAATCATTATTCGATTGAAATAAGTATGATGCAATCTCCTCTTACTAGGAGTGATCAATTCCATATTGACTTACTCACAATCTCCATATGCAATCTACCATATCCAAAACATCGCATACATGATTAAGTCATAAATGAGTATGAATCAAAATATGGATTCATGCATATAAGGTTCTATTATAATCTTAGGTCAAAAGATTATATGCACAACTTTCACTATGAGAATCATTTATTGACATGTGATAAGACTCCATTAAATATTCTCAAGTTGGATCAATTCATTGAACTTATTCTCTAATAAGTATTTATATTTTTGTATTAGTATCATACACAAGTGATAGTGAGATCAATCATCCTTTCATCAAGCATACATAGGATGTGTTAGTTTTTCCGGAAATATCGATCCCCAACTCAATGTTTCATCGACTAAGCATATTTAAAATTAAAATTTTAAGATTTTAGATCTTACTGATATAATCTCATCGTAATCCTAAAATTATAGCCCTATTCTATGTGATTCATCGTAATCTTAAAATTAAATAATTAAGATGCAGTATATGATAAAATAAATATTTTTATTAATTTAAAAATATCATTACATGAGTTTTAGAAGATATAAGAATAGTCCATCAAAATATATATTTTGATTGACTTATATGGTATATTTTTTTCATTCTATATAATACTATTCTTATAAAATTGAATAGAATAAATAGAGGTAACATGAACTATCATGGGTATGATCAACACTGGTACACAAGCCTTCCACCTCCTTTCCCTCCCCGTGCTCATATTTTTGCCTTGATATAAATCTGTTGGTCACCGTTCACTTAATATTTTGTATTTTCAGCAACTACACTCTTTGGTATGTGCATCTTTATTCGAGGGATCTTATCCTTTCTTCTGCATGGATTGCACGTGCTAAATATTAATTTAAATAATTAATGCTAATGATAATACAATATTATGAGATATCTTGCATTCACAGTTTTAGATATTTTTCTGGTGTGATTCACGTAGAGTTCGTCAGGGTCACAAGAAGATCCATCAAAATGAGCTATTGTATCATTTAAAAATTTACCGTTAAGTTATTATTTTTCTAAAAAAATTATAATAGGCAAGATCAAGATTCATACGATACCACACTATATCATTAATAAAACAAATTTAAAATAATTTTACTCAATGGTTAAAAAATAAATCACCTAACACCACATGTATCAAATAAAATCATTCAGTACTAACTCATACTGTCTCAGTTTCATCTGATTTAGGTAATTTTTTAAAAAATTAATCTAAATCATTCGATTTTCTCATTGATATGATATGATACAGAATGTACAGATCGATTGGACTGATATAGAATACCATGAATAAGACTATGACAGCTAACTTATTTTAAAAAAAAATAATTTTTATTAAATGATGTATGAAATATTTTTTATTTTTATCTTTTGATGATAGATGAATTAGTCACAATATATTAATAATAAAAAAAAATATAATTAAAATTATTAACATCTATGAGGTGAGAAAATAAAATTAGTCTCGTGTTTTCAAAATATAATTTATTATAGTCAGCAACTCTGATTAATTCATAAATTAATTTTTTTTTCTCTCTCAATACATGAATAGGGAAAGCATTTTGCTTTGTTTCTCTCATAATATAAGAAAACAAATTATACCCTACAGCATATGATCCCATATATCGTTTATCATGACTGCTTATTTTTTATATTTATTACGTAAAATTACAAGATCAAATGATGCAAGTACATTTTTTTAACACTAAAATAATAATTTATTTTTTAAAAAATAAGTTATTAGAACTAGTAACCCTTTAGCCAACTGACTAATCAATAGATTAATTTTTTTTTTTCTCTTTAAACATATGCATAGAGAGAGCATTTTGGCTGGTCTCTCGAGAAGATAAATTATATCCTATATGGCATTGTATATGTCATCCATCGCAACCACCAGCATTTTGAATTCTGTTCATTTAAATACTTATCACGGTGCACCGTCGTACAAACAAGAGACTATGATTAACGGTATACACGACCCCGTGGTGCAAATATATTCTTTTTCACACTGCTGAGATGCAATACTGTGTGCAACCTTATATTCTTCTCTATATGTTTGTAACCTCTACTTTCGAGAAAATGTATATCGGTAAATTTAACCGGCTCTATTTACCCGGTTTGAGAAAATGTATATTAACAAATTTAACAGCCTCTGCTTACCTGGAACGCCTCACTCCCCTCTCTCTCACCTTGACTCTCTCCTTCCTATTTTTATAACTCTTTTTGACAAAATTTATATCGACAAATTTAACAGACTGTAGCTAGCTGCGACGCTTCCTCCCTCCCCCTACTCCTCTCTCCTTCGCACCTCTCACCAAGTCTCTCTCTGTGTCCTTCTTTCTCTCAAATTTCTAGGGTTTCTCCATTTCCGGAACTCTTTTCCTTCGACTCTAAAGCCTAAGAGATTAGAAACAGAAGAGAGAGAGGATACATGGATCTCCGTCTCCTCCTTTTCTATTTCCTCTTCCTCCCTTCGGCCCTCGGCCATTTCCCTTCTTCCGTCTCTCACGACGTCAGCTGCCTCCTCGAGTTCAAGAAGGGCATCCTCTCTGACCCGTCCGGCCTCGTCATCTCCTCCTGGACTCCGCCTCAGCCGCCGGAATCCAACCACAGCGGCGCCGCGGCCCCCGCCTGCCCCTCCTCCTGGAACGGCGTTTCCTGCGACGCCTCCGGCGCCGACGTAGTCTCCGTCTTCCTCGATGGCCTCGGCCTCCGAGGGGAGATCAAGTTCGCCACCCTCGCCGGCATGCGCTCGCTCCGCGAACTATCCCTCTCCGGAAACTTCCTGACCGGCCGCCTCGTCCCCGCCCTCGGCTCCCTCGCCTCCCTCCACCGCTTGGACCTTTCCGGCAACCTGTTCTACGGCCCGATCCCCGGCCGCATCGCCGAGCTCTGGAGCCTGGTACATCTGAACCTCTCTTGCAATGACTTTTCTGGGGATTTCCCTACTGGGTTTCAGAATCTCCTGGGGCTCAAGGAGCTGGACTTGAGATCCAATGGCCTGAGGGGTCACATTGGCTTGGTTCTTTCCCATATGAGGAATGTGGAGTACCTGGATTTGAGTGGCAATGAGTTCTATGGAGGGCTTCTCATGGAATCGAGGAACCTCTCTAGTCTGGCGAACGCAGTTAAATATGCTAATTTGAGCTCTAATAAGCTCTCTGGAAGCTTCTTTTCCAGTGATTCGTTGCGGTTGTTCAGGAACTTGGAGGTTTTAGATGTGGGTTACAATCAGCTCTCTGGGGAGCTTCCCTCGTTTGATTCCTTGCGCAATTTGAAAACTCTGAGGGCGGGGAAGAATCAGCTATCTGGATTAATTCCAGAAGAGCTCTTTAGGAGTACAATGTCGTTGACAGAGCTTGATCTCAGTGGAAATAGATTTACAGGTAAATATGTCACATTTTGTATTCCATTACACATGATTTAGTTCCGTTGCTTATAAAGTCTGCGACCGTATTTTTGACTTGTGGGGTGATATTTGGACTGGTAAGGGGGAAAAGAAATTGCTGTGCGATCTTTTTTTTATCATGGTTACATTTGACGATCTTAACATTCTGCATTGAAGTTTAGATTTATCAGAAGATGTTTCAACTTGTGACAGAAAAAAATATTTTTATGATTCATTCTTAGTCAGAGGTGGTTGTTATCCCAACAATACATTACTCAACATTTTTTCCATCTCTGTGCAGGTTATGTTCCTACCATTAATTCGACAACCATGAAAGTTCTAAATCTATCTTTAAATGCACTATCAGGCCCATTGCCCTCTAGTCTAGGGAGCTGCATCTCAGTGGATTTGAGTAAAAATATGCTATCTGATGATCTGTCAGTGATGCAGAGCTGGGGAGATTCATTGGAGATTGTTGATTTGAGTTCAAATGCATTGTCAGGAAGCCTTCCGAATAATATTCCTCTATGCAGGTCTCTTATATCCATCAAGATTAGTAATAATTCATTAATGGGCTCCCTTCCTTCTGTACTAGGAAGCTGTCCAAATTTATCTGATGTTGATCTTAGTTTAAATATGTTGACCGGACCTATTTTGCCAAGCTTTTTTATGGCATCAATTTTGACAAGCATGAATCTTTCAATAGATCAGTTTACAGGAACATTTCCACTCCAAAGGCAACATTCAAGTGAGTCACTGGTTCTACCTTCTTATAACCATCTTGAGAGTCTTGATTTATCTGATAACCAGTTAAGTGGTTCCTTGCCTCCAGAAATTGGTAGTTTGCAAAGACTTAAGTTGCTTGATCTTGGAAGAAACACCTTATCTGGAGAGCTTCCTAGTGAGATTGGTGAGCTAGATGGGTTGGAATTTCTTGACCTATCCATGAATCATTTTAAGGGCAGGATCCCAGAAATGCCTCAGCGAAGCCTCGAGATATTCAATATTTCTTACAATGATTTATCAGGCCCTGTTCCTGAAAACTTGCAGAGGTTTCCACGTAGCTCATTTCATCCTGGGAATGCCTTTTTGGTCTTGCCAGATGATACAGATGCATTGAAAGATAACACCAGATCTGCCCAACACAGTCGTTTCAGGACCAGTATCTGGGTTGCAATTATTGTTTGCTTTTTCGGGGCAGTTATGTTGATTTTCTTTGTATTGTTGGCAGCTCAAAAGATGTGGTTTAAAGAATACTGTGGAAAAAATGGATTTAGAGGCCCTTCTATTATAAGGTATGTGGATCCATTGGGATTTGATTTTCATTACACCCATAATTCTCAAGCAAAAGATTCTTTACCTGTTCCTATTAATTTCTCACATAGACATCTGTTGGCATCATCTTCCAGATCAACATCTAGACAAGAAGACTTGGTAACTAATGCTGCAGAATGTACCTATTCCAACTATGGAAGTGATTCAGCATTTCTGGAGCTTGGTGGGTTAAAATATTCCCCTTCAACTAATGAATATAAATCTTCTTTGGGATTGCCATTACCATCTGCACCTCATTATATTGACTCACATTTAACTGAGCAACCTGCAGTCTGGCATGTAGGTTCACCAGATAGACTTGTTGGTGAATTGTTTTTCTTGGATGACTCTTTAGTATTCACAGCTGATGAGTTATCTCACGCCCCAGCTGAGATTCTTGGTAGAGGCAGCCTTGGCACTAAATATAAAGCAATACTAGATGGTGGTCATGTATTAACTATCAAATTATTGCACTCTGGTCTTCTGAAACAGCAAAAGGAGTTTGCAAAGGAAGCAAAAAGAATAGGAACCATTAGACATCCAAACATCATTTCAATGAGGGGCTATTATTGGGGGCCAACAGACCAAGGATGGTTGATCATAGCTGATTATGTTCATGGATATAGCTTGGCAGATTATCTTTATGGTACGACATTCTACATCTGAGATTCTCTGAAATTGTCTTTTCTTTCAATTTATCAATGTTCTCTGCCTATTTTATTCCAATTAAGGTCTCTACTTATCATTTTCATGTCTTTCTTCGATTGCTTGTCTGTTTTGTGAATTTTCCATTAGGATGGAAGTTCCTCTTTCTAGAGAAGAAACTCCTCCCTCAAGCCATATCCAGAATTATTAGTGTATGTCAATGTGAATCTGTGGGCTTGTCCCCTTTCTCTTGCAAAATATGACTGGTTCAAATAGAATGACCTAGGTATAGGCATGCTATACTGGAATTGAATAGACTTGGGTTGCCTTACCGAAGAGAACTATAGAATTTCATTAGTATGCCTTGTAATAGTTCATCTCTATATCTGAAATCATTTTTAGTTTGTTTTACAATTTCTCGACTCATAAAATGAAAAAGATGAGATTCTGATATAACAAAGAACATGGTTTCAGTGCATGCTAGTTTCATATGGTTCCTTTGATCCTTACAGTTATTAGCTCTCAGCCTGCTAGCAATTGTTCAAGATTATGTAGAAGTTAAATGAAAGTCCACAAGCTTTTCCTCTTTACTTATAATGGATATTGCTGCTTTGCACTGTTTGAAATAAATTGCTAGTTATTCAGACGTATATTACTTTTATTCTATGACCACAAGTTCAGGTTTGATAGATGAAGTCAATACCATTAGTTAAACTGTCTGATCATATGATTTTTGTGGAGATAATGTTGAGATAATAATAAGTTTGACTGCAAAATTGAGTTATCTTGAAAGAAAAAACAATTAAAACCACTAGAAATAACACAAAGCACATGGAGTGCAGTTGTGAAATCAAAGCATAAATGAGCTATCCATCAAAATTAGGACCAGCACATGCTGTAATGTGGATACTTTTTATATCATGATAGAAAAGGGGTAAAAGAAGCCAAGGGTTTAAAAGAAATGTGATATAGAGAGGTGGATAAGGTGATGTATTCTTGGGTTGATGTAAGTTTAACTCCAAGTAGATTCAAGTAAAACTTTCATTTGACAAAAGGAACCTTATCTGTTTTGCTGGAGATTCCTGACTGGCGTACTTTGATTTTCTTTGCTGGTTTCTATCCTATTATTAGGAATATTAAGTAATATTAAGTATCTTCAATAGTTTCTTCCTCTTTTTGGACATATTCAATAGGACACCTTGAAGCAATTTTTCATATTTGATGAAGGTTATCGTTCAAACATAAGATATGCTTCGTAAAAAGGATGATACCATCTATTGCCTTCTGTTTAAGGCTCCTATATTTACAAAACAATAAGTCCAGTACTTGAAACTATAGAAAAGCCTCAGTTTTGTTCGGTCATGATACCTTGGAAAAGGAGAAAGTTAAGGGGAAAAGATAACCATTTGATCTAAAGTTAGGTGGCTCAGGTGCTTGAAGTGGTGTAAATTTAACAATAGATATGGAAAATGTTTCCTCAGGTTCTTGTTTAGTGATTAGAGACCTTCCCTACCATAGTCCCCTGTGTGTGTGTGTGTGTGTTTTGTTGTTGTTGTTAGTGTACTTGATGTGCCATTGTTTTCCATGTACTTCACATATATATTTAAGGGTAGAAAGTGAGGCGCTTATCCATTTCATAGTAAGTTAGCTATTACAACCTTAAGTAAACATTTTCCACAAGGGTTCCTATCTTATTCTGCCTTCTTTTCAGTATTCTTGTTTTCATAAATTACAGTGCAACTGTCAAGTATGTAATGCTAAAGGTCTTTGAGTAGCTCTAATTCTGATCTTTAAAATTTTTGGTACCATCTTTAGCTTATGTTGTGTTCCGGATAATGAAGCTTTGTGAGAAAGCAGTTATGTTGTAGTTTTTGGCTGGGAGGTTGGAAGGTGTTTTAATTGAGATTCTGCTTTGTAATTATTGTAATGTCATGGAGTGCTTGACAAACATTTGTTTGAGAAATTTGAGAGAGAGCACTCCAGCCAAGCTGCCACCGCATATCCTGTCAGGCTTTCCACAGAAGCATCATTAAGACAGATGAAAGTGAAACTCTTACCCGGCCAAGCTGTCTCCACAAATCTGAAAATTTGACCTGAAAACTCCCAGACATCCAGTTATCTAAAGATATACGAGAGATACACCTGCCTGCCTACAGGAACATGCGTATATGCCATAAAGCATCCAATGAGAACATCTCTTTGTTCCTTTTTCCAGGGTTTCAGATTCACCCTTTCAGGATCTTCCATATGGTATGGTGAGCTTTACCTTGGAAGAATTCTTCATGTTCTATTATCGTAAACAATAGATCTCAACAGAAGCTCATTGCCAGTGAATTATGAAGGTTTTGTAGGTTAGAGGTAATTAAGGATCTGATTAATAGGGACTGAGATTTGATGAGATCCAGATCAACTTCATTCGCTGAGGTAACATGTTGGCTAAGATATAATCATTCAATAATCTTTTGGCGACTTTCTAGTGATTTAAAATTCCTTTCTTTTATTGTCCAAAAAGAAAAAAGTTGCTTGCTTTGCTTTAAAATGGCTGGTTGACCCAACTTTATAACTAGCCTATTATAATTGTAATTTTTCTGGTTCAACCCAGCAAAACGAGGTAATTATTGTTTATACTAAATGCTGCACTATCTTTGTCCATTTAGTATTAATATGATTCCGTGCAAATACAGGTATTACCCCATAGGACTTATTCTGCCATGAGTATCTGATGTGATCTGTATCGGATTTGTTCTGCAGAATCAACACCAGGAAGACACTCCCAGGTGTCAGTGAGCCAAAGGCTAAAAATTGCAATTGATGTAGCCCAGTGTTTGTATTACCTTCATGATTGTGGCCTGCCTCATGGTAATCTAAAGCCATCAAACATATTCCTGAAACAACCTGACCTCACTGCTCAGCTGACAGATTTTAGCCTTCACTGTCTTATGGCACGAAGTGGCACTGCTCGGCAGATGTTAAACTCAAGAGCGCTTGGATATCAGGCACCTGAATTGGTGACAGCAAGCAATCCATGCCCATCACTTAAGTCTGACATATATGCATTTGGGGTTATATTAATGGAGCTTCTAACCAGAAGAAGTGCCAGTGACATAATATCCGGCCGAGTGGGTGCAGTGGATCTTACAGATTGGATTCAGAAGTGTGTCAAAGAGGGAAGGGGAGATGAATGCTTTGACAGAGACATCGCCAATGGAACAGGAGCAACAAAGGTGATGGAGGAATTGCTAGCTGTATCTCTTAGGTGTATTCTGCCAGTAAAAGAGAGACCTAACATTAAAACAGTCATCAAAGATCTCCAATCAATTGCAATTTGAGATTTTTGTACAGGCACTGAAATTTAAATATGCGATTCTTTTTTTTAAAAAAATTCTTTACTAGGTTCCTAAGACTTCCTGTCAGGACTATGTTCATATCTAGTATAAAAATGGTGATCCATTAATTGATTGTTTTATTTTATTTTTAATTTGTTTTGAAAATGTAGGTCGAGCTCGGTGGAAAATTTGATTGCTCATGTAAATCGGTTCATTGGGATATGTGCCTTCTGTTTTGGCTCTGAAATTTTGTTCCATATTGCTTGTTCTAATAGCTGGAAGATGTGAAGGTTTAAATTTGCAGGCTGTTTAGCTTAGCCCTATTGTAGATACCATATCAGGTGTTAATATCAAATTGTTTCCCCTTTGGTGTTAATATCCCGTTATCCGCTATGGAAAATTGTCTATAGGTCGTCACAGCAGATTGCTTGCCCATGTTGCTACTTCGGTTGAAGGCTCACAAGTGCGGGACACGTGTGCCACGGTAATCTGTGAATATCGTATATGCTGACAGATATGGTTGTGTATGCCACGGTGATAACTTTCCTTCTTTACCAAAAAGAGGAAAAAAACTGCTATGGGATTACCCAAGACAGAAATTTAGGTCGACACGAACACATACATACGTATATAGATAGAGATCGAGACAGAGCATAGACAGAGATAGAGAACACGTGTATATATATATGTACAGAGAGAGAGAGAGAGACAACACAGCGAGAGCGAGGACACAAACGCATGCATATAGGGAGTCAGAGAGCAGAGGTTGGTGGAGAGAAGTAGAACAATCCAGGTTCACGAGAGAGAGAGATCACATAGCGAGAGCGAGGGCACAAACATGTATGCATCTAGGTAGGGAGCCAAAGAACACACAGGTAGGTGGAGAGAACTAGAACCATCCAGTTACACACGCATGCATGATAATTATAAAAACAATTTTTATATATAACAAGGAAAACAATCTTGGTTACTGTTTCCCTAAATACAATATATTTCTTTTCAGAATCCTAATTTTTTTACCAATTTTTTTTTTTTTTAAATAAGATACACACTCCAAATACTAATAAGTTTATTAAATAAAAACAATTTAAATATAATATCATTATTTTCTGTTATAATGCCATTATAGCTATCATAACGGTTATTATTTTAGTACTACAATTTCGAAATCACCTATTGTAGCACAAGTAATAGCTGTTTTAATCATTTCGACCAATAGTGGTTTTTGTGGGGTCCGTTAAACAAAGCAAACAAGAAAGCCGAAAGCCTGCTTCCAGCACCATGAGCGCAAACAAGAAAAAGCAAAGCATTTAAAATACAACAGTCGGAAGCCACTCAAAAAATATACATCAAATTCAAATGGACCAGTTCTTAAAACAAACAACTTTTATTCGCTATACATAAAAGTCACCTGCAGATGCTAAAATCGAAATCAATTTGAAGAACCGATGAGCCTTAAAACATGTGGGACAGAGGCAGTCTCTAGAAACAACACTTTAGTTGCTTTAGTGCAGAGCATAAGCAAAACTAGCTATACTTTTGATGTCACACTCAAAACTCATGAGCAGATCTCGACTTATCTACCAAAGTATGAATACTCGATTTTTGATTTGAGTCCTGCGAGGTGAACAAATTGGGGTACGAAAAATATGGATCGTCCTCCAAAGAGGTCAATCGTTGAGGCACGTGAGCATGTTGATCCTCAGGCATTTGTTCCTTTGAAACAGGTGACCCATCTTCCATTCTGGGCACTTCATTAGACTGTGCATCAAATCCCCATTTCGACTCATGAATGTTGTTCATATGATCAAATGAATCTTGATGATCAAATATTGGGTTTTCAGTCACATCCTGTCGACCAGAACCTCCCCCCTCGAATTCATTTTCACCACTCTCAGAGGCCCTGCCGTTCCTTTTTGTTACAAGATCTGTGATTCTAACCTGTGCAAGGTTTGCAGCAGAACGTGCAGCTGCTGCAGCCAGTTCAGCAGTTGCGGCAGCAGCCTGAGCGGCAGCCAATACATCCTGCAAGTCTACATTGCCCTCACTGTTGCTCTTGGAAAAGGAGGAAGCTGACTCACTTTTCTTTGCAGATAATGGAGCGGAAGATAATGAGGATGAAGGAGCTCTCTCACTTTGCCTCGCTGATACTGGAACAGATGAAGATAATGGGGGAGAGGGTGCCAACTCAGTTTGCCTGGCAGACACTCGATCAGAAGACGATGGAGAAGAAATAAATGGGATGAACTGTTTGTCTTCCCCCAACGCAGCTGAAACATTGGACTGGGTGTAGGGGGGAGCCATCGATGGCTCTGGGTTATTTACCCCAGGCTCCACATGAGCAAAAGTGTGACATCTCACTTGAAGTAGATTTTTTGACCTTCTGATCAACAGTGTAGTCATGTGGTGGAGAGGATGGTACATCTGGAACAATTTCTTGAGCCGAAGGAATATTGGATGTTGAATGGACAGAAACTTTTGGAACTTCAGGAAGATCTAAGGAATCAAAGCCCGCATCTGAATCCAACTCTTCATGAGACTCTTCTAGAAGGTTGGAAGATGGTGCTTCATTGTGTTTCTCTTCGGGAAGAGGCAACATAGACCCACCGGTGAAGTGGTTTGGTCCATTCTAAAGAAAAGATTGTGACATTTATATTAGCCGGTGCAGAAATATTAAGTAATAACAGAATATAATCACTCCAACCCACCAACAAATCGTCATGTGGTTTTAGAAACTCGGTTTCAGAGGTAGATGGATCCCAATCTAACTCATGCTCTTCAGCAATTTCCTTGAGCAACTTCAGTTTTGCTTCCACTGAAGGAGCCCGAACTGACAATAGTTCAATTATCTATAAGAGTAACTTGTTAGGAAAAAGACTGCACCAAATAAAAAAGGAAGAATCAAAATTCAGTTACCGCCACTCAAAAGTTCATATAACCTGGCGGTTGACTCCACAATCTGGCATGAGCTCCGTGGCAGCTGCAACAAATTCCTTTCCATATTTGGCTGCAAACAACATCTGAACTTGCTGCAATTCAGGTAAATCTGCGCATCTTGGTGCAGCGAAACAAATGCTGGAAATTGCTTCTTTAAGGTCAAGAGGACATTCCCTAACAATTTTATGGCAGGTTAGACAGGAGCGCTATACAGAACAGGCATATAAAACATAAAAATAAACCAAATTATATAAATAATTGAAGGAAATATTTACCGGATATACAGATTGAACATTTGGAAGCAACTTATGGAATTAAGAGTTTTAAATAGAAGCAACTTTATATTTGTACAGCAGATTAGTTTGAGTCCTATATCACATACAACATACAACTACAACCTAACTCTGGGTAATTAGGGAAAATGAAGCATCGCATGTTAGCTTTTTCTTTTTCTTTTGTTTTTTTTTTTTTTTGGGGGCGTGGCTTGTGGGGCAGTGTTGGTTTGTTTTTTTTTTTTGGGGGGGGGGGGGGGGGGGGGGGGCGGGATGCAAAACGAAAGCAAGACCTATGACCGTGTCATAGGTCCTCAGCAATGAATTAACACTTAAAAGTTGAAACTAGTAATGTCAGAACAAGTTCTGCAAGGTATTTAGGACCTCAGCATACACTGATGAATAGCTCGATCTAGAGTTCTAACAGTTCCATGAATATATCTCCAATACAACATACAGTAGTTGAATTTATAGCCAGTTTATCATGTTTCTAACTCCAACAAATAATATTCCCAAATAACAGAAACCAAAATAAATATCTATTTGTATGGTCCGATTTGCTTCATTATTCAATACCATCAAAACTCACAATCTTGAGCTTCTTCACCTCCCATATTTCTTCCTTTTCCTGGGGCCATCTTATCTTTCTTGTACATGGATATAGCATCTTCATCTTCCTCAGTCACTTCTATAGTACTGAAGCAAATGTACTTTCCTTAAATTAAAAAAGGGCACCACAATACATGAGACTCCCACCACTACAGGATCTGAGGAGGTTCAGATGTATGCAGCCATAACCTTGGATGTGGAGAGGCTGTTACCATGGTTTGAACCCATGATCTCAAGGTTATTAAGAACTTTTCTTAATTGTACTCCATTTATTTATTCAGTGGAAAACTAGGACAGGAGAAAGATGAAATTGTGGTGAGGATAGGACTCGAACCTAGATCCTTGCTAACAATGCCCAAAGATTTTACCAACTGCACTAGTTAGGACTCTCAACTACATGCCATTTTAACCATGAAGATCCAACAAATTATCAACTTAAACATCCTTAACTGCTGACACATCTTTATTCTTACATAAGCACATGTATCCTCCTGTCGGCCAACATCTTTGTCTAAAACATTGACGACCACATTAATGAACATCAATGGGAGTGTTAGTCCTTATCAATTTGGGAAATCCTACTCTGCTAGTTATGATCCAAGTCTGATTCCCCCAGAATTGTGATGACGTCATGCTAATTTTCCTGCAGTCTGCTAATAAGAAATAATAAAAGACATACTAAATATCTAACTTCGGTTCATCTACCTTGACATTCCTACAGAAATTCAATATGTTTATACATATGAGAAACAAGAAAATAGTAATTCACATTAAACTATATCATGCAATTGATTCTGATGGAAACCTCCTTGTCAAAATAAATTCCACTACAAATGCATATTCAAAGACAAGTACCACATTGAACCTTCATTTTCAGTAACTTGTACACTTGAATTCCGCAAACATAAGCAATAAGCACCAATCATACTTAAACAGAAAAAAAGACTACATAGAAAGTTCCTGGTGGTATACACAGTCAAGTACAGGTACAGTCTTGTCTTCTAATAAGTGAAATATAAATCATGATATGCAAGATGCAAAGTTGAAACCTCCCAGCTGAGCAACCTGGCAACATAAATGAAGCCTTTTGTGATATATCCGTGATGACAAAATTGCTTGGTGTTTATCAAGATTTTATCATTACTTGAAAAATATGGCTTCCTTTTAATGTGTGGCATAACAGTGCATCATGGTAGAATCCTACTTGTTGGGGATAAACCCCGCTTCCGTCGAAGTCTAGCCTGATGCTTACCCTAATGCAACTGGTAATCACGAAAGAGCTTCGATCGAGAATTCTTCCTCTAGTGGCCGAACCTCAGCCGAACTTCTTCAGCGGCTGAACTCCTCTAGCGGCCGAACTGTAGCCGAACTCTTCCAGCGGTCGAACCCCAGCCGAACTCCTTTAGCGGCTGAACTCCTCCAGCGGCCGAACTCCTTCCGAATTTCTCCTTCAGTCAAATTCCTTCAGGAGCCGAACTCCTTCCAGACCTCCTTCAATCGGATTCCTCCAGAAGCCCAACTCCTTTCGGACTTCTCCTTCAATCGAATTCCTCCAGGAGCCGAACTCCCTCCGGACTTCTTCTTCAGTTGGATTCCTCAAGGAGCCGAACTCCTTTCGGACTTCTCCTTCAATCGGATTCCTCTAGGAGCCGAACTCCTTCTGGACTTCTCCTTCAGTCGGATTCCTTCAGGAGCCCAACTCCTTTTGGACCTCTCCTTCAATCGGATTCCTCCAGTAGCCGAAGACTTCTCCTTCAGTCGGATTTCTCCAGGAGCCCAACTCCTTCCGGACTTCTCCTTCGGTCGGATTCCTCCGAGAGCCGAACTCTTCCGGACTTCTCCTTCAATCGGATTCCTCCAGGAGCCGAACCCCTCCGGACTTCTCCTACAGTCGGATTCCTCTAGGAACTGAACTCCTTTCAGACTTCTCCTTCAGCCGAATTCCTCCAGGAGCCAAACTCCTTCCGGACTTCTCCATCAGTCGAACTCCTTCAGCCGAGCTTCTCCACTAGTCGAACTCCTTTTGGACTTCTCCATCAGTCAAATTTCATCCGAATTTCCTCAACAGATTACTTCCATATTTCAAGTAGCATTCCGCTCGGATGATCCCCTCTAGCCGTATTCCCTTTGGGAGTTCGAACTTCTCTGTAATTGACATACAATAAAGCTCTTCACCCCTCCACGTGGCCCCGAGCGGCTCAGTACCGAACGGCTACGGCTATCACTATCAGTTTGCTGCGGATGGTGCCCCTCTCATGCGGCCTCGAGCGGCCAGCTACCGGACAGCTACGGCTGTCACTATCAGTCTGCTACATGCGACTCCCCTCTCCGTGACAAACCCTACGCGGCCCCGAGCGGCTAGCTACCGGACGGCTATGGCTGTCACTATCAGTTTGCTCCGAACTCCATCTATAAAAGGGACCCTCCAGATACGTTTTCTCTAAGCTCTCTTTTCCTTCCCAAAACTCTGCTGATTTTTTTTCTGAGCACTCCATTTCTATTGGCCAGAAGAGCTGACTTGATCGTCAGAGGATCCTGCTGGAGCCACTATCACCACCGACTCCGGACAGAACTTTATTTTGCAGGTCACCGACAGCGACCTCTTCTTCCTCAACTCCAACTCGATCCGACATCGACCAGATTCTGCACCAACAGAATTGGCGCTAAAGGAAGGGCCTTCTGTTCTTGAGGTACCCTTGTTCTTAAAGGAGTGCTTAACCGACCCTGTGGATCTTCTTCTCTAATGTCCATCTCCATCCTCTCCCTCAATCCCAAGAAATGCCTCCAAAGAAAGTGACTACTTAGAGATCTACCGCTCCTACCGCCAAATCCGAGCCAGACCCACCCGTTCCAGCTCCAGCGCTGGCACTTCGACCTCCTCTATTGGCGATCAAGGTAGATCCGGAGCAGTTTAACCTGCTGATGCAGCGGATTCAGGGCTTCACCAAGGTGGTACAGGCCATGTGGCAGCCCACAGGGGCGATTCCGCCAGAAAATCCACCATCGGAATGTCATCTACCACTTCTGCCGTCAGATCCGAGCCAGACCCGCCCGTTCTGGCTTCAGCACCGATGCTTCGACCTCCTCCATCGGCAACCACGATAGATCTGAAGAAGCCTAACCTGCTGATGCAGCGGGTTTAGGGCATCACCGAGGTGGTGCAGGCCATGCGGCAACCTCCGACGGCGATTCCACCAAGAAATCCATCATTGGAATGTCAGAAACCGATCTCAAGAAAGAGCACTTGGACTAGTACACCCGTCGCCCCTAGAAAGGAGAAATAGAGAGCAGAGGATCCTTGTTCGGATCGTGATTCTTCTCCAAAAGGAACCTTCCCCATCTACAGCCGGAGGCCTTTCAAGATTTGCAATCGAGATGACGTCCTCGATCAGAAACTGCAGGGGATAGGATTGACGGATTGAGGAACTCCGCCACGTCGTCCCGGCTCACCATGACGACGTCTGCACCGATCCCCCCTTTCTCTCTCCGAATTATGCAAGAGTCCATTCCACCGAACTTCAAGCTTTCCCTAGTTTGAAAGCTACGATGGAACCTCTGATCCGGTCGATCACCTAGAGGCCTTCCGAACTATGATGCTGCTTCGTAGCGCACCAGACACCATCTTCTGCCGAGCTTTTTCGTCTACCTTAAAGGGAGCAGCAAGAAATCGATACTCGACGTTGAAGCTGGGTACAATCTTCTTCTTTGACCAGATGAGCTATCAGTTTGTGGCTCACTTCGTCAGCAGCCGACGTCTGCGCCGAGGTTCGAATTTCCTGATGAATATCAAAAAGGAGGGCCGAATGAAGTTCTTCAGTATCACTGATAGAGGGCCGAATGAAGTTCGGCCATGTTCACGAACTGCCCCCGAGCGCAAGCAAACCCAAACTCCTCGAGCTCGTCATCAAAGAAGCTCCGACAGAAGGGCGCGAAGTTCTCCCCTCAGAAGGTTTCACAGCTATGCCCCCCTTGATGCTCCTAAGACTGAAGTTCTGATGAAAATTAATAATCAACTACCAAGACCAGAAGAATTACAAACTCCCCCAAACAAGCGCAATCGAAGCAAATACTGTTTGTATCATTATGATCACGGCCACGATACTGAAAAATGCATTTAGCTCCAAGACGAGATCGAGGAGCTCATCAGGAGAGGCCGGCTGGGTCGATTCCTCAGGCGTCGGCCTGAAGCAAGAGAAGATCAGCCAGGGGCGCTACCACAGCTAGAACCACCAATGAGGGAGGAACAACAAGGAGATCGGCCGCCTCCCGGCATCATCAACGCTATCTCTGGGAGAGCTTAGTACTTCGGCAAGCCGCCATCTCTCAGCCTCGAAGCCAGGGGAGGCTTGCCCCAAATTGGGAAGGCTCGTATAAAATAGAGGAAGTCGTCCGACCCGAATCTTATCGTCTGAAGGAGCTCGGAGGAACAACGCTCCCACGATCTTGAAACTCAGAGAATCTGAGAATGTACTGCCGATAATTTTCCTTCAATAAAACTTCTCCATTTCAACGTTATTGTTTCTTGTTGCAAAAACTATGTGACGACAGAAAAGAAACAATCAAAAGTGGCCATGTTAGGAACAGGAGAAGAACCTCGTCCGAACATGGACAAGTCGAAGGCCTCGTTCATTTTAAACGAGATGAGGAAAGAGGCCCTGACAACGACCCTTATGTGCCCCTACAGTCCGTTAGAAACAAAAGAAAAACCTCGTCCTAACGTGAGCAAAGTCGAAAAACCTCGTTCATTTTAGACGAGATGAGGGAAGAGGCCCTGACAACGGCTCTTATGTGCCCCTACAGCCCGTTAGGAATAAGAGAATCTCGTCCTAACGTGAGCAAAGTCAAAGGCCTCATTCATTTTAGACGAGATGAGGGAAGAGGTCCTGACAACGGCCCTTATGCACCCTTACAGCCTGTTAGGAATAGAAAAATCTCATCCTAACGTGAGCAAAGTCGAAGGCCTCATTCATTTTAGATGAGATGAGAGGAGAAGCCCTGACAACGGCCCATATGCGCCTCTACAGCCCGTTAGGAATAAGAGGAGAACCTCATCTTAATGTGAACAAAGTCGAAGACCTCGTTCATTTTAGATGAGATGAGGGAAGAGGCCCTAACAACGGCCCTTATGTGCCCCTACAGTCCGTTAGGAACAGAAGAACCTCGTCCTAACGTGAGCAAAGTCGAACGCCTTGATTATTTTAAACGAGATGAGGAGAGAGGCCCTGACAACGGCCCTTATGTGCCTCTATAGCCCGTTAGGAATGAGGAGAGAGACCCTGACAACGGCCCTTATGTGCCTCTATAGCCCGTTAGGAATGAGGGGAGAGGCCCTGACAACGGCCCCTACAGCCCGTTAGGAACAAGAGGAGAGCAAAGTCGAAGGCCTCATTCATTTTAAACGAGATGAGGGGAGGGACCCTAACAACGGTCCTTATGTGCCCCTACAGTCCGATTAGAAATAGGAGGAGAACCTCGTCCTAACGTGAGCAAAATCGAAGGCCTCATTCATTTTAGATGAGATGAGGGGAGAGGCCCTAACAACGGCCTTATGTGCCTCTACAGCCCGTTAGGAACAGGAGGAGAACCTCATCCTAACGTGAGCAAAGTCGAAGGCCTCATTCGTTTTGGACGAGATGAGGAGAGAGGCTCCGAACTCGACAGGAGATAAGATCTCCTTCAACCTCGGCTGAAGATAAAATCTCCCCCGAGCTCCAACCCTTCAACCTCAATTGGAGATAAGATCTCCTCCGAGCTTCAACGTCAACCTCAACAAAAGATAAGATCTCCTTCATCCTCGGCTGGAGATAAGATCTCCTCCGAACTTCGACTTCAACCTCAACAGAAGATAAGATCTCCTTCAACCTCGGTTGGAGATAAGATCTCCCCGAGCTCCAACCCTTCAATCTCAGTTGGAGATAAGATCTCTCCCGAACTCCAACCCTTTAATAGGAGATAAGATCTCCTTCAACCTCGGCTGGAGATAAGATCTCCCCCGAGCTTCAACGTCAACTTCAATAGGAGATAAGATCTCCTTCAACCTCGATTGGAGATAAGATCTCCTCCAAGCTTCAACGTCAACCTCAACAAGAGATAAGATCTCCTTCAGCCTCGGCTGAAGATAAGATCTCCCCCAAGCTTCAACGTCAACCTCAATAGGAGATAAGATCTCCTTCAACCCCGGCATGGGATAAAATCTCCTCCGAACTTCAACCTCAATGGGTGTAGAATCCCGAAAAAGAACTTCGACAGTCGTCTTTTTTGTACTCCCTTCCTTTGAATTTCGAAACTCGATAGTGGGGGGACTATTGTTGGGGATAAACCCCGCTCCCGCCGAAGTCCAGTCTGATGCTTAGCCTAATGCAACTGATAATCACGAAAGAGCTTCGATCGAAAATTCTTCCTCCAGTGGTCGGACTCCAAGCGAACTCCTCCAACGGTCGAACCCCAACCGAACTCCTTCAGCGGCTGAACTCCTTCCGGATTTCTCCTTTAATCGGATTCCTTCCGGAAGCCGAACTCCTTCTGAACTTTTCCTTCAGTCGGATTCCTCTAGGAGCCCAATTCCTTCTGGACTTCTCCTTCAATCGAATTCCTCCAGGAATCAAATTTCTCTCAAACTTCTCCTTCAGTCGGATTCCTCTAGCAGCTAAACTTCTTCCAGACTTCTCCTTCAATCGGATTCTTCCAAGAGCCGAACTTCCTTCGAACTTCTCCTTCAGTCGAATTCCTCCAGTAGCCGAACTCTCTCCGGATTTCTCCTTCAGCCGAATTCCTCCAGGAGCCGAACTCCTTTCGAACTTCTTCTTCAGCCGAACTTCTCCACCAGTCGAACTCCTTCAGCCGAATTTCTCCACTAGTCGGACTGCTTGTGGACTTCTCCATCAGTCGAACTCCATCTGGATTCTCCCAGCGGATTACTTCCAGATTTCAAGTAGCATTCCTTCCGGATGATCTCCTCTAGCCGTATTCTCTTTGGGAGTCCGAACTCCTCAGAAATTGACATACGACAAGGCTCTTCACCCCTCCACATGGCTCCGAGCGGCTTAATATCGGACAACTACGGCTATCACTATCAATCTGTTGCGGGCAGTGCTCCTCTCATGCAGTCCCGAGCGGCCAGCTACCGGATGACTACGGCTGTCATTATCAATCTGCTACAGAAGGCGCCCCTCTCCATGACAAACCCTACGCGGCTCCGAGCGGCCAGCTACCGGACAGCTATGGCTGTCACTATCAATTTACTTCAGGCTCCATCTATAAAAGGGACCCTTCAGATATGTTTTCTCTAAGCTCTCTTCTCTTTTCCAAAATTCTGCTGATTTCTTCCCTAAGCACTCCATTTCTGTTGGCCAGAAGAGCTGACTTGATTGTCGGTGGGTCTTACCGGAGCCATCACCACCGACTCTGAATGAAACTTTATTTTGCAGGTCCCCGGCAGCAACCTCTTCTTCCTCAACTCCAGCTCGGTCCGGCGTCGATGCACCAACACTACTCATTGGTATTCACTAAAGACTGAGCTGAGAAAAACATTCTTTCAATTTTATATTATTTTAATCAAAGTCATACATCTCAGACTTCATGAATACCAAATGTGACTCTTCAAGAAAAGAAACTGCCAGAAAACTAACAGAATTTACTATTAGTAACATGAGCTAGGATTGTAAATTGCAAATCCCAAAGAATAAAACTTGTCCAGAAATTTAGCAAGTTTTCATTAAGTTGAAAGAGATGTCAACAAGAGCATCAAAACCAATATAATTCCTAGCAATATGACATGGAAGTGCAAGCAGAAGAAATACATGCATATCTACGAGGGATAAAAAGAAATCAGGAATCAATTAGCCAACCTCTGGGTCTCAATTATGGGAAGACGGACAGCAATTAGCTCACAGAACAACTCAATAATCTCCTGTGCTGCCATCATGTTTTCCTCCCGAATAATATGCTCCACCTGTAACCAACACCAACTAACCATTCATCAAAAATACTACTGACAACTCCTCTCGAAAAAGGAAAAAGAATATTGCCGATAGCAAGAAACTACATCCCATTTGTTCTGTTTTTTGGGTTTATCCCCGTCGCTTAGTTAACGACATCCCGACCATCAAAAGAGTAAAGATTAGTTTGTTTTCATTAATAAACCAAAAAATTCAAATATACCCGGATCCGGGCAGTGGCCTCCTGTCCATTCTCAAGAAGCTTTGCAATGTCTCTTCGCATCTGCTTCAGTTGAACCTCCCTCCGATTCCGCAGTAACTTTATCCTTGGAATCGTTAGCTTCAGCAGTGTTTTGCTGATCGCCCACAAAATTAACAAAAAAATAAACGATCAATCCCCGCATCATAAGGTAGACATAACTTTATCAAAATCAAGCTTTTCATGGAACTATTTAAATACTAACCAATCAAAACAACAATGAGATCCAAAGCACAGCAAAACTCCCTAAAGTTTTAATTTTTAATCTTTATATCAAAAAACACAATTTCCTCAAATTACGAATTTGATGCCCTAATCTGAAAAACCCTTCAATCAAAAGCACCAGAAACTGCCAAAAAAAAAAAAAAAAACCTTTCTCTCGGCATCCAAAAAGACGAGTTTTCCAGAAACTACGAAAAACCCAAGAAAACCAAAAAATCGAAAACGTGCAAAACAAACCCAAGAATCCAAAATTCCCATCAACAACCAAAGAAGGGATAAATCCGATCCAAACAACAAGACAATTACATACGATTGAAATAAATAAATTAAATACTTTTAGCATACCATTTGGCTCCTTGGAATCCCTTATTGAAGAAGGCATCGAACATCGACATCGCTCGTCCTTTTCTATGGATCAAACCTCCCAAAGTTCTTCCAGAACCGCGCTTATCGACGCGAAATCGATCTTACACTTCTTCCGAGATCTAAACAAATCTATATATATATATATACACACACACACGCATGAGAAAGAGAGCAAGCGAGCGCGCGCCCTTTCCTTCGTCGTGGTACCTTGGTTTTCTCTTATGAGGAAGGTGAGAGGAAGTAGGCGAGGGCTTGTCGCATAGAGGTGTTGATAAGGACTAATTTATCTGCCGTTCGTATTGTTACTCGGGGCGATCCCGTTTACTGCGTCACGATGCCGGGCAATAATTTACGTGAACCGCGACGGAGGGGTGGGATGGAGATATGGACGGCGGATGATGCATCAGCACGGGAAATTTTATAAGGTATACATGAACCACCGATTTTTCTCCGACGGACGCGTTACTTGGGCTTGAAGGTTCTTTATTCCTTCCCGTCTCCCTGAGGAACGGTTCGGACCGATACGCGCACCACGTTCTTCTTCCTGCAAGCCGCAAACGAGATGACGTAATATACTGAGCCGTCTATTTTAATTAATTTACTTATACACATATATGTATACTATTAAGTAGTATATATGTACGTGTGTGTATATATATTATTAGCATGAGCTAGGGCCCCGAACATATTCCGGTCCATATCTGGCTACATTTGGCACATATCTCAAAGCAGGCTTAAAAGGCTAATGGTGTTGTTTGGGAGCTGTTTGGTTAACGTGATGGAGTTTTTTAAAAAAAAAAGTTACGAGCTTTTAATGGGATGCAATGTTCTTCTCTCTCCTTGGCCATCATTATTATCTCCTCCGAACATCCCCATCCCCCTCAGAGCCACCACCATCCTCTCTTCTTTTTTCTCCTTGGCCATCGTTATCATCTTCTCCGAACCTCCCACTCGTGGTTCTCTTCTTTTCTCTTTTTTGGCCAAGGTTCACGTCTTATCCGAAACTTCTCCATAGCCACCACCAACCTTCTCGTCTTTTCTCTCTCCGACCATCGTCTATTTCTCCTCATAAAAAACTCTTCCCTCTCTCTTACCGCCAAAATAGATTTATTCCTTTCACTCACTCTATTTGTCATCAGAAGAAACTTCATCCCTATCACTCTTCAGCATAAACACCTACTATCTCTCAATCACAAATACATCGTCGACTCTCTATCTCCGATGCAAACATGTCACCGGCTCTCTCTCTCTTCATTGCAAACACGTCGCCAGCTCTCTATCGGATGCAAATACGTCATCGACTCTTTCTCTTATGCAAATACCTCGTTAGCAAAGTATTTTTTAAGTATTATTACTTCATTAGAGATAAATATTTCATTGGGTGTATGAAATATATATGTAATATTTTTAAAAATTTATAATATTAAAAATATAAAGACTCTTCAATTAGGATAAGCTACATATAACTTAAATCATAGGATAGACGATTAAATTTTGGAATTTTGATTTGTTGGATAAAAATTATTATTATGATATAAAAAATAATTATATTTAATATATTTATTAATGTATTGTTTAGATAAAAAGAGTATTTAATGAAAAAATTTTATTCTTGGGAAGAAAGTAAATATGTTCTTTTATCAATTACTTGAGACTTACTAATTAAAAATTTTATTAATTACTTGAGACTTACTAATTAAAAGATTTTTTAACATATCTTTGATTTATATATTTATATGTTTGATAAATGATTAACTTTTAGAATGAGGTGTAGTTTGATATGCCTAGTTATATCTTTGATTTTACTTATTATGGCACTTGTTTTTAACGGAATAGCACTGATATGAACTTTGATATTTAACTATACATCAGTATAATTGATGTATGTATTTGAGTACTACTTATATTAACTCTATTTTATTACCAATATTTAAATTAAATTATATATATCATGAATGTAGAAGTATGTACAATGATAATATGATAGCCATCTTTAGCACATCAACTATTTTTATAGGGAAGGAAACAATGTGCATGATTATATTTTACTCGATGACACCTCTAACTCATTCAATAATGATCATATAGAGAGAACTTTTAAGGAAGAAGATTGTATTGACCAAACTTTAGACTCAGGGAATGCTGAAGGTTTAGCATTGCATGAAGACGTGATCTTTAATACTAAAAAAAAAAAGCAATGGAAGCCTACAACCAAGGTACATATAAAAAAGATTTTGATATTCAAAAGGGATCATTTTATCGATCCTCCAAGAGTAAGAAGATCAGCAGACAAGAATTTATATGTTGTAAAGGAGTATATAAGCCAAAGATCAACATGCTAGTTGATGAACAAGATCATTCAGCACCCATAACGTCGTACAAGGAAGGACAGAGCATTCATATTGGATGCCCTAGAAGTCAGATTGGCTGACACTTATAATACACTTCTAAAAATAATTTTATAATTTTAATTATAAATTAATAAAAAAATTATTTTCTATCATAGTGTATATTTAAAGTATCTATGATACATCCATTGAGTTAATGATAATGATAATTCATATTTTCAAGAGTTAAAAATTTAAAATATAATTTTTTATAATTAACTTATAAACTGTTTTCGATCGTAGGATCATCATGAGGATGGTGATCGATCCAGAAGGTTGGTGTATGATCGCTTTCTTAGGGTAGATATATCTTGAGTCTACAGTGTGGAGATACTGGAGCGAAAGTATAAGTACTCATTAGAAAATGAAGGCACTGAGCGTGATCACCTCGAGTAATTATAAGAAAATCTACTTTCTCGTCGATGACTGACTCGATACTGCATTAGTGTGTCTGATTCTTTGATTTGAGGTGTATCAGCAGTTCACCTTGAGGGTGTTATAGTTTGACTACATCATAACTCGATCTCCTAGATATTCGAAACTCTGAGGTGTAAGTTGGCTATAGCATGTTTATTGTAGGAATTAGATTGCACCAATAGGAGATCTATCTACCTCAGTAGATGAGGAGTAGCCCTATGATAATCATGAGATTGAGTCCATAAGTCCATGGCCATGGCAGAGTGGAGATGATAGAAAGAGTTTCTATTAGATTTTTACACTAGACTCGAATCGAATGATTAATTCATATGACAGATATTGGGTTTGACGAGTTAATCTTAACCCTAATCTAGTTGGAGCTTAAGATAGAAGAATCCAATCACACAGGTAGCTACACCAAGAGATTCACTTTTGGTTCTGATGAGTTGCCATCATATACTACTAGATGTCAGTGATGGATTTTGGGAGCAATTAAAATGATTTAGATGATCGATCATTCTAATTGTATGAATCAGAAAAATTCTTATTTAACGAAAGATATTTCGATGATGTCGATGATAGAGATCGTGATATATCTCACTATCATACAGAACTGAATCTAACTGGATTACACAAATAAGATTTTGAATCTGGATGTCATCAATTGGACTAACCCAATTTAATTAATTTGGATTAGATCCAATTAGGTTCAAGAAAATCATGCTAGCACACGATTGAGCCTAACATTCTTCTTTTGTAATCATTTTGGTTCGTCTCGACTGAGCCAAATTTATTTGGACTCACTTTAAAACCTTATCTTAGTCTGACTGAAGCTTGTCCAAATCAGAAAAGAATTATTTTAATTCATTAGATGGATTTAAGACAACACCTACCAATTCCTATCACCTACTAATTTCTATTTTTGGACATAGATCAATAGTTGACCCTGGACACTTGGACATAGGGCCATGTGTCATGCGCTTATAAGAGAGCACCTGGGGCTCTTGTCCTCCTGCTAAAAGAGGTAAGAGAGAGGGTGCACGCCACCTTAGGCGTGCGCCCCATATGGATAAGAGATGGAGTCCCATCCAGGGTTTCTTGATGGGTTTAAATACCTAGACATCAAAGAGTTTTATTTTATCCAGTCTTGGCACCACCTATGTGGATTTTTTAGGAACTCTCATCTAATTAGATCAGATGACATCATTCCACCAATCAAATTTAGATCTGATTGAATGAAGGCCTCTAATTGATCGAGATGATGTGGCATTGCATGGTGCAGTAGGATCTATTTAAACTATATCTGCACTTAGGATTAAAATGATTTTTGCACAATTTTCATGCCCTAAGGCTGCCTCTCTCTCTTTCATGCCCCATCTGATCCTCTCTCTCCTTTCTCTATGCCCAAGGAGTTGGGCACGGGTTCAAGTGTCATCCAAGGAAGAAAGGCACCCAGATCAGGAAGTAGGCAACACTACTGAAAGAGATGACTGCTACTTCTTCAAAAGAAGTTTTGAAGAACTTCAAGATCAGATCCAGATCTGATTTTTGAAAAATTAATTCAGAAGAAAAAGACCTCTAGATCCTATCCGAGTGGACATCGGTAGAGGCCAGATGTGTGCGTGGCTCCTTTTAGAACCTCAGAAATAATCAGGATCATCATAGGATAATCTAATTATCCAAAATAATATATGAAATTAAATTAGATTTAATTTTATTTTTAATTTTAATATCAGATCTTTAGGATCAGATTCAAGATATCTCAAATCTGATTAGGATCATAAATTTTTTTTTTGAAATATTCCTTCAGATCTAATCAGAATCTGAAAGATTCTATGCCGAAAAAATAGAATTTTTCCTTCAGAATTTATAAGTTGTAAAGGAGTATATAAGCCAAAGATCAACATGCTAGTTGATGAACAAGATCATTCAGCACTCATAATGTTGCGTAAGGAAGGATAGAGCATTCGTACTGGATGTAAAGCAAAAATGCGCATTAGAAAGAATGAAGTTGGCAAGTGGGAGGTCATGATGCTTCATGATGTTTATAATCATGAGCTCATCCATAGCCCATTGAAAACTCGCTTCCTTCGATCACATAGAAAGATCATCATAGAAGATAAGAAGTTTATAGAAACTTTACATGAGCAAAATATTTAACTTAATAAATTATAGGTGCTATCTCGCAACTACATAGAGGTATACGTAATATAAGCTTCACTAGAAAGGATTTGAGCAATCTTAGAAATAACCTCCAAAAATAATTATTCAATATTGACCTACAAATAATAATTAATTATTTTCAAACTCGATAAGCAGAGAATCCGGCTTTATTTTACGCTATCCAATTAAATGCTGATAATAGTATCCAGAATATTTTTTGGATATGATGGGAGGCCAAGATTGTCTTACCAATACTTTGGTGATATGGTGATATTCGATATTATATGCATGACAAATAAATACAGCATGTCTTTTAACACCATTTATTAGCATGAACCACCATATGCAGTAAATTTAATTCAGTTATGTATTAGTCTAAGATGAGTGTACCGAATCATTTATTTGGATCTTTCAATTTTTTATAGAGGCAGTTTATGGCAAGCATCCAAAATGCATATTAATCGATCAAGATCCAGTAATGAAAAAGATAATTGAGCATATTTCTCCTCATACCATCCATCGATTTTGTAAGTGGCATGTCCTGAAAAATATTAGAGAGCATCTATCTGTTCCTTTTAATATAAAAGATGGATTGAAAGAAGATCTTTAGTATTGCATCAATGCTTCCATCTCTTCAGAGCAGTTTAACCATCATTGAGATATGTTTATCAAGAAGTATTCCTTGGAGTCTAACATCTATCTTGATCATTTGTTCAGTATACAAGATCAATGGGTGCCTGCATACTTCTCACATATATTCTTTGCTTCTATGTCTACAGCACAGCGCAATAAAAATATACACTCATTATTTAAGGATTATATGGACAATCACATAAATCCTTTCAAATTTGTTATTTAGTTTGAGGTAGTCTTGGAGAGCAGGTATGACCAAGAGGATGAGGAGAACTTCCAAATGTACCACATTCAACCAACTTTATGGTCAAAGTATCCAATTGAGAAAAATGCTCTTGAAGTATATACTAGAACTATTTTTATTTTTTTTAGGGAGCAACTCAAAATGACCACCATGTACGATCTGAAGGAGATAGAGAAGTATAAGTTATATGATATAATTAAGATTGAGACCTCTAATAGAAATCTAATTAAGAGAAAGCAAACTATGTAGCATGTATTATATCGGAGGAGAAATTTTCATGCTCATGTTTAATGTTTGAATTCAGCGATATTTTATATGCTCATATTTTGTTAAAGGTTCTAATTGCTTTATGAATTCATCATATCCTTGTACATTATATATTAAAATACTGGACAAAATTTGCCAAAGAAGGAGGTGCTGATATGGCACAAAGTGTAGCTAAAATTTCGAAAAACACAACGTCGAGAACTACAAGATTCAATGGACTATGTAAAAAGCTTTTGAAATTAGTATATAATAGAGTTACCCATCGTGGAATGTATAATGTTGCCATAAATAATGTAGAGTCAATCATTGAAAAAGTTTGTTCACTGAAGGAGAACCTACATAAAGAACAAAGTATGACAAATGAGAGGCCATACTCAGTTTCCAATGGCAATGATGCAATATAGCCAAGCAAAAAAAAAAAATGATAATTCTTCATATTTAAAGATTCTCTAGTTTCTAATTATAAGGTCGTAAAAAAACTTAGTAGGTTTAAGCACCCAATAGAGGTTGGGGTGAAGAAATATTGGACATGCAAGAAATATCATCAAAAAGATCATAATATTCAAACATGGAAGGCAAATGTTAGTAAAAGCTATATCTTTATAATTAATTTATGTTTAATAAATTTAACAAAATCTTTTCATGTGACTTTGATTTGAATGGTTGTACTTTATGACAGTAGATTATTTGGAAGCCTACATTGGGAACGATACATTTGAGGAAGGAGAATTTGACGATCGTGTACATTCACTAGTATTTTAGATCACATGAAAATTAACTTTGTTATGATGAGCATTGTTTTGAGTTGGATAGTTGTTATATATATAAATGAGTGTACATGATTTATTTCATCAGTAACATATAAATATACATGGTTGTACATAGTTTTGCATGAATGTATGACTCATATACAACAATATGATTTATTCTGTTAGGTTTTGTATATCTAATGTTACATTGATAATTGTAAAGTTTGGATATTTACTTTATGTGTTATGTTATAAAGTTTTTTTAACTCAATGGTGCAAAATAAATACAAACTATCCAGGAATAAATATAAATACCGTATAATAAACATAAACTACGTACAATAAACATAAACTCTACTAAAATAAGTATAAATATCATAGAATAAAGAAAAACTCGGATTCTATAAGTTGGGTGATCCAAGGGTCCTCCTAGGATAAACATAAAGAGAGAAGGATAAATACTAAGTTTTACTAAAATAAACATAGTATATTATGATAAATAGAAATACCAAATAATAGATATAAGCTGGTATAAAATAAATACAAACTACCACAGGTTGCTCTCTGTCCCTTATGAACCCATTACAGGATAAACACAAACTATCCATGAATAAACATAAACGCCGTATAATAAACATAAACTGCGTATAATAAATAGAAACTCTGCTAAAATAAATACAAACATTGCAGAATAAATACAAACTCGGAGTTTACAAGATCGATGATCTAAGATTTCTCATAAGATAAATACAAAGAGAGGAGGATAAATACTAAGTCTTGCTCAAATAAACACAAAAGATACTAGGATAAATAGAAATACCAAATAATAAACATAAATTGGTGTAGAATAAATATAAACTGCCATAGGTTGCTCTCTACCCCTTATGAACCCATTGTAAGATAAACACAAACTATGCAGGAATAAACACACACCATATAATAAATATAAATTATGTAAATAAATAAAAACTTTGCTAAAATAAGTACAAACATCGTAGAATAAATACAAACTCAGGATCCACAAGATGGATGATCCAAGGGTTTTTTCAGGATAAACATAAAAAGAGGAGGATAAATACTAAGTCCTGCTTAAATAAATACAAAAGATAATAGGATAAACAAAAATATAAAATAATAAACATAAACTAGTGTAGAATAAACATAAACAGCTACATATTGCTCTCTGCCCTTTATGAACCGATTGCAAGATAAACACAAACTACTTAGGAATAAATATAAATATCATATAATAAATAAAATTATGTATAATAAATAGAAACTCTGCTAAAATAAGCATAAACTTTGTAGAATAAATACAAACTCAGGATCCATAAGATGTGTGATCCAAGGGTCCTCCTAGGATAAACATAAATAGAGGAGGATAAATACTAAATCCTGCTTAAATAAATACAAAAGATACTAAGATAAACAGAAACATCAAATGATAAACATAAACTAGTATAAAATAAAAACAAACTGCTATAGGTTGTTCTCTGTCCCTTATGAACCCATTGTAGGATAAACATAAACTAATTAGGAATAAACATAAATGCCATATAATAAACACAAACTACACAAAATAAGCAAAAACTTTGCTAAAATAAACACAAACTCTATAAAATAAACATAAACTTCTGGGCCACGATATCGAGTTTGTGTTTATTCTGTGGGGTTTATGCTTATTTCAGTAGAGTCTCTATTTATTATATGTAGTTTATATTTATTTTATCATGTTTGTGTTTACTTCTATATAGTTTGTGTTTATCCAGTAATGGATTCATAAAGGATAGAGAGCAATCTATTGTAGTTTGTATTTATTCTATACCAATTTGTATTTATGATTTATTGTTTCAATTTATCCTACTATGGTTTATATTTATTTCAGTAGGAGTTGGTGTTTATCCTCATCTCTTTGTGTTTATTCTAGGAGGACCATTTGATCACCCAACTTATGAATCCAAAGTTCTTGTTTATTCTATGAAGTTTGTACTTATTTAAGTAGAGTTTATGTTTATTTTATGCAGTGTTTATTATACGATATTTGTATTTATTCCTAGGCCTCTTTGTGTTTATCCTGCACCATTGAGTCCAAACAAACAAAAAAATTATAATGCAACCCTTTAATTAAATATCTAAAATTCATAATCATCAATGTATTTGTTGACGCAGAAACTGGTTGTCGTCGAAATTAGCTGAAGCGGTGGTGGACGAGGTCACCGCTGGAAACTTATAAAATAAAGTCCCATCCGAAGCCGGTGGGGGGTGGCTCCGGCAGGACCCTCCGATGATCAAGTCAGCTTCGGTCAACAGGAATGGAGTGCTCGAGAATGAGTTCCGCTGAGCTTAGAGAAGGAGAGAAGAGCTTAGAGATCAGAGAGGTTAGAGACGGCATATCTGGAGGGTCCTTTATAGGTGGAGCTTAATTGATGGTGGCGGCCATACCGTCCGGTAGTGAGCCGTTGGGGCCGCATGGAGTTCGGTACGAAGAGAAAGGTATCATCAGATGGATAGTGACAGCCATACTGACAGGTCATGGGCCGCATGGAGCTGGTTACAGAGAGAGTGGTGTCGCCAGTAGTGGTGGCCATGTCGCTCGAGCTGCATGGGACTAGTTATGGAGAGAGTGGTGTCGTTAGTAGTGGTGGCCATGTCGTCTGGACTGCATGGGACTAGTTACGGAGAGAGTGGTGTTGTCAGTAGTGGTGGCCATGTCGTCCGGACTGCATGAAACTAGTTACGAAGAGAGTGGCATCGCCAGACTGGTAATGGCGGCCATACTGTCGAGGTCCGATAGTCGTAGCTCGAGGAAGCAGGTGCTGGCTGGTGGACTCGGACGTATACCAATTTCAAAGAGGTTCGGACTCCAAGAGGAGTTTGGTCAAAGGGGGCTCGAAAGGAGTTCGACCCCTGTGAATTCAAGAAGCTTGGCCGCTAAGCAGTTCGGCCGACTGAAGGAGATGTCTGGGAGAAGTCCAACTCCTGAAGAAATTCGATCAAAGAGGAAGCTTGGAGGAAAGTTTGGCTCTCGCAGATGTCTGATAGGAAGGACGCGGAGAGAGTTTGGCCCTCGCGAGAGTCCGACTGAAGTTCGATCGCTGGGGGGTTCGGCTAAAGCCCAACCGCTGGAAGTCCAAGGAGTTCGGTCACTGTGAAGTTCGGCCGATTGAAGGGAAAGCTCGGGAGAAGCTCGACCGTAGAGGAGTTCGGAGGAGCTCGATCGGTTGAAGGGACGACCGCTCGAAGAGTTTGATCGAGGGACGACCGTTGAGGAGTTCGGATGTTGGGAGATTCCGTTAAAGTCCGATCGCTTGGAGTTTAAGGAGCTCGACCGATTGAGCAGTTCGGCCGACTATAAGAGTTCGACTAAGATCCGTCCACTGAAGCTCTTCCATGGCTACTGACCGCATCAGACCGAGCACCGAACTTGCCTTCGGTGGAAGCGGGGTTTATCCCCAATAGTATTTATCTTCCTTTTTTATTCTCTATCATAATCCTAAAAAAATATCTAGTAGAGTAAACTCAAATTTCTGAATGAATAATAATATATTGAGGTCAAAACAAATAAGATTCCAAATGCACAACAAAAGTCAAAACTATATGAACAAGCATGAATTGACATGTCATAACTCTAAACACAATCATCGAGGAAAAAATATCCATACTAACTACAGAACTCAATAGTTATCGAATCTATCAATAAATATGATATTAATTTGTTAATAAACTTAAAGAAACATAAAGAACAACCTAATAAGAAACTCATATTTCAACCTATTCCCAGCAATTAAATATTTTACAGGCTTGTATACAACTTTATTCACAAGAGATTAACAATAATTTAATTTTTTTTTGTAGAATACAAAAGATACAAATGTACATAGTTTATGGAGCCAACATATACAATCACAAAGATAGCACAAAATAAACTATGATGATCCCACATCGCGATCCTTTACGATTATCTGCATAATATATCTAGCATGTAACTCCGATACATGAGTATCGGTAGTTGTGATCTACCTCTCTGTTACCGGACTCTCTATAAAATATATGTTGTAGATGGCACAATTAGGCCTACAAAACTTTTCATGCTTATAATCAATAAAATAAATAAATGATACATTGGATTAGTTAGCACGGATGTGTATTGGCACATATGAGACTCAAAATTGAAAATATAATTGTTTCTAATTTAATAAGAGGTATGCTGCATTAGTTGGCACGATCCAATATTTGGTACGAGTCATATTTGGCATGCACCGTTAGGTGGCACAGTGCATTACTTGGCATGGTTTTGATTCAGCATGAAACATTAATTGACACGAAAAAAATTATTTCATCCTTAAAATTATCTAATTTGGCATAAAATTATTTCACATTTATAATTATTTAATTTGGCACATTAAGTTATTTTAGAAAAAAGAATCATGTCTCTAATGTATATAATGTAAAAATACTGGTAAACCAAATCATTATTATATTTATCTGGTATCCTATTATGTGCAGTCAACAAAATGAAACGGCCAACTATTCATATTAGTAGAGTAGACATCTCATGCGATCTCAGTCAATCAAGTCACCTACAATATAACATTAGAAATCAACCACTTAGTTAACAATGCATACATATGCATAACATTCGATAAATATAGTTATTACTCACAAATCTTCTAATGACAATATGTACTCTATACCACTTATGGATGTATAGTGTCTGAAGCATGTGCCTTTATATCCATGATAAGCAAGTGCCACTATGTCGGTGAGCATATAGGCATAAACATCTATTTGACTTCAGCTAATGAATGAGACATGAAGTCTCGTACAGCTTTATCGGAAATCTTTCATGTGGCCAGCAACATATTCTAAAAAAAAAAAAATTGAAACATACATTAGAGTACACAGCGCTACATCAAGACATGACATTGCATTAAAAATACTAAATAATTACTATAAAGAAGGGTCACAACAAAAAGATAAAACTCCAAATATAATGAAGGATCGGTCAATGCACGTTACTATAGGAGGGACCAAAAATTATATATGACATGCATAGTCCATTGCAAAAAATAAAAATTAATTTGCATATATCTTTGATTTATCCAACTTAGTATATAGTACTTACATCATCATCAATTAAATTTTTAGATAGGATGTCATGAACCTACAATCGATTGATGATGCTGATGATGTTATTAGTCCAAACTAATGACCTATATAAAAAAAATAATGTCAAAACCAAAGACTATTAGTTCGAAAGACATTAAAATTTTTTAAATAAGGACTACATATTGATCGATTTTTTGTTCTAAAAAATCTAGGACATGCCTACATTCCCCCTCATCCAAAAATTGCAAGCCGGGGAAGTTATGACTGGTCTCAAAAAATCTTTGCGTATCGCATTAGTGCGTTGGATATGAAGTATGAATGTTCTACTAAATTACAACTCTACTTACCATAATGTCATCCCTACGGTGGATTGACTTTTTTTTGGGCTTTCTCGTAAGATCCAGAGTACCTAAAGATAGGAGGACAAAAGAATTATGTAGAAGATGAGAGCCCCTAACTACCCACTACATAACCCATCTCTCAGTAAGCTATGGGTCGGCATGCTCTTAGGGTAGTGTCGGGATATTAGCACTCAGAACTCGATATCCATTTCTACCGTCATCTCATGAGTGCTCCCCTCTACATTCTTCCCCTCTTCTTTGCTCGCCAATGCTGCCTACAACTTAGAAATCAACTTATCCTTCTTGACGATAATTCTCTAAAGCTCCAGCTTCTTGGTATCATCTCGAGCCCTTCTCCTCTTGACCTTCATAAAGAGATGATGGTATTTACACATGAGCTACAACTGAGGATAAATAGACAATAATTAGATCTGTCAGTTATAAATTTTTTATGAAAAAAATTAATTACACAAAAGTCCAATACCATGGCACTACTGCGTGCAATATTAGGTCTACTCCTCTTCCAAACTCGTTCTACTTTCATTCCTCTCTATCTGACCTTCAAGGAGCAATACCTCATCATGTGTTGCTCATAGTGGATCTCGGATCTAAAAATAAAGACAAAATAGTTAGTCCATTAATCTTACAAAATAAATAAACAGTACCAAATATCAAAAGAAATTATACATCTTCCTCTTTTAGACCCTTCAAAACCTCCCCTAAGTAGGTCCATTTTCTGAACTAGAGTTTCTCCCAATTCAAGATTTGAGAAAGCCAACCAAAAATAGAGGATTTGACTATGTTTGTTCTCTTAAAAAGCCAAATTTGAAAGAAAAATAATCATGTGAATGTCGACATGATGATAATTGATATGAAATAAGTAGATAAATGAATAACTTAACATCTTTCTTACCATCAAAACTATAACACAACTATTAAGATAACCGGTGCTCTCCTTCACACATTTCTTCCTTCTTTTTATCTTCTCCGTAACCTCCAAAATAAATTTCATGAGATGCTCGTGGACTGCTCTGGCCCATGCAAAACGGACAATGTCTCTTAAGGGGCCAGTAGTAGAGAAGATCTATGGTGCAATGCTAAGATTTAATAAAGAAAATAAAATTATACCCCAAAGGTATGAAACAAGTAATTATATCTTGGATTGGATGCCATTGGAAAATGAATCAGATAACAATTATTTGATCATATCTTCCATTGCATTTCTCCTAACTATCCCCTCTGCAAAATATGTAGTCTTAACCATACTTTAGGAAGCCTTCTTCGTATCAATGGCTATTACATTCAAGGGCAGCCCTAAAGTAAGAGTGACGTTCTCGGCATGGAAGATCAACATCTATCCTCCTAAATAAAATCCCCTCCTACTCTCGTCTCAGCAATGGAGGAGTTGGTCTACAACTGCCTGCTCCTATGTGATGACTGGAATGTCGAGCATATAATAGAAGGGTGTCTGCTATATCAATCTTCTGTAGGCATTTGTCAACAGCTCCTAGATGCCCTTGATGAAGTCCATATATCACCCCAGATAGCAACGCCAATTTATTAATTAGGGAGAGCTTTCTTTTGTTTCCTTGAAACTCAAGAGCTCCTCTCTCGACTCCTTAAGAACTTCGAACAAACCATCTACAAGAACCAATAGAGATCAATTATAAGTTATTTACTACAAAAAATAAATATATTAATGAACAATACATTAATGAATTAAAAATCTATCTATAAAATAGATGATACTTCACTATAATAAAAATCTATGATGATACTATCATACCTTCACATAGATCTACTAAGCAAAATTTAAATATAAATAGGCAGCACATTGCATATATGCATCAAAATTTACATATAAATAGGCACCATCATTGCTACATATATGCATGCATGTATATATTTAAAAATAATATAGCTACAAAGGTACATTTCAAGAATTTCTAATAATCCTATTTTACTATAAATTTTACTGGCATGTTCTTGCAAACAAAGAATAAAATAATGAAATTTATAATATATTTTTAAATTATTTGGCAAGGGCCAGTTGTAATTGTGTAGTAAGGTTGTTAATCAAATATCATCAGAAGGTGAGAAAAGAATTCATAACTTATACATTATAATCATCTTCTCACCAAAAGAGATTGACTGTGATACAATATTATGATAATACCTATGAAGCAAAATACTGAATGCAAGGGTGTAAAGGACATATTAAATGCTAAGTGTGTAAGGTCCAGAATGTCTAATGGCAAACAACTTTAACGAGTAGGTATTACGTTCTCCTAATTTTTTAGCATTACTTTTATATTAGCTGATGACACATATACTAATTCCATCTATTTGATTATCATCTCAATTTTATTATGTGTGTCTGTGTGTGTGTTTTATATATGCATGTGGCTATGTTTGTATTTCTATCAGTATACGAAGTATGATGTTTGGCAATATACCAATCGACACCTTCATGTCTTTCCAAACTAATTTCATGTAGCAGTGAATAAATGGATGAAAATAGATAGTATTGCAACAAGGCATTGTACACAGTTAATATATGCATGGTCTTAACACAAACTGCTAGCCAAATTAAAATATTTAGATTATGTAATCTACCAATATAAAATGAAGTTTATATAATAATATTTTTACTTGAAGTCGGACACCGCTATAGTTGGGGAACTCCTGAACCCTCCAAAATGAGTTGGCAATAGGGGGTGGCGGCAGTGGGCGTGGCTGTGAAAGAGGGCAATGCTAGATGGATGGGGTTTTTGGGAGGAGAGGAGGGATGACTGGTGGGTTTGGGAGGAGAGGAAGAGGGCCGACAGGGGGTTTGGGGGAGGGAGGGTAGGTGGGGGTTGGGGAAGAGGGGGCTGGTGGGGAGTTTGGAGGGAGGGAGGATAGAGGGTTGGAAGTTTGGGAGGAGATCAGCGACGGTGGCCAACATCGACTTGGGAGGTCCGAACAGCACCCGTGGCAGTAGGGGGGAGTTCGAGAGGATGATAATGCTGGTCGGAGAGAGAGAACAAGACAGGATGGCTGCCGATGGGGGGGGGTTGTCGATGGAGGCGAGGATGGTGGCTGCGGGTGAGGTGAGGAGGTTTCGGTGGAGGCGAGAAAGATGGCCGCGCGTGAATGGGGGTTGTCGGTGGAGACGAGGATGGTGGCCGTGGATGGGGGGGGGTTTTGGTGGAGGTGAGGATGGTGGCCGCAGTGGGGTGGGTTTCGGCGGAGGTGAGGATGGTGGCCGCAGGTGGGGTGGGTTTCGATGGAGGCAAGGATGTTGGCTAGTGGATTTTGGTGGAGGCGAGGACGTTGGCCGCCGGTGGGAGGGAGGCTTCGGTGGAGACGTGGAGATGAGGAGGGTGGCCGGAGAGAAGAGAGAGAGGCGTGGATTTGGAGAGAGAGAGAGGCATGGGTTTGGGGTTTTGAAAGGGTGCGGACAGGAGAAGAGACGGGAGAAGAGAAGAGATAGGAGGAAGGGGGCTACATAGTTTTATGTCACCTCCCATTCAAAGCTCATGCATTTTTTTTCTTTTTAAAACTCCACCATATCAGCCAAATAACTTCCAAACAGCACCGTGAGCCTCTTAAGCCCCATCTTAAGATGTGCCCCGATCTAACAAAGAAAAATGCGATTAGATATGAATTAAAATTGGATCAATCAAAATCTAGCCTATTTTTTATTAGTATATAATTGCATATCGTGGTGGATTGAAAAATCTAGCTAGAATGGATTGGATAGGGTTGGATGATGTTGAGGTGATTTAGCTTAAGCCTTAAGCCTTGAATGCTAAAGCTGTAGCTTTTGCATTTGATATTTTAACGTTTGTTTGGTTGTTCATAATTGGGCATCTGGACACAGTTTTTAGCTTTGAGGGAGGCTCGCTTGTAGCTTTTAGTTAGCCCAATTTGAGGCAAAATAATCAGAAATGGCTTCAACCCAGTCATATTAAAGCCACTTCAGCGAAACAGTGCATTTGGTTAACCATTAAAAAAAAATATATATTTTTTATTTTTAAAAAATAAAAATAAAAAATAATATTTAGTAATATCATAAAAATAAAAAATTAATAATTATTTTATATATAAAATAAATATTTTTTGTTTTTCAAAACTTATTTTTTAATTTTTTTTTACTTCATAAAACTTACTTTCTTACGTCTAAAACGTCAAATCAAAAAGTAAAAAATCTGAATCCTTCTTCCTTATCGAGCTCTTTATCTTTCTGCCTTCTTTTCTCTCTCTTTCTAAACATTTCTTTCTTGTCAAGTTTTTTACCTTTCTGTCCCCTTCTACCTCCCTTTCTGAACTATTCTCCCTCGTGGAGCTCTTCATCTTCCCATCCCCTTCTTCCTTCCTTCTTTTGTGTTCTCACCCTCCGTCTGCTTGGTCGATAAGCTCAAACAATGCTATACTTCCTTCTCGAGGAGTAGAAAAAAATTGTCTAAAACTTATTTTTTTTGTGTTTTGCTTTATAGCAACGTAGTTACCAAACATATTTTTTACTTTTTTAATTTTACTCAATAGCAAAAATTAAAAAAAATTAAAAATTAAAAATTAAAAATTAAAAATATAACTAAATGCATCCTAAATAAATGCAAGCTTAATGGGTTTTTAATAAAAAATAAAGTGAAGATGGTAGGCACTATGTCAAACCTTATCACTCAAGTTCATTACATTTGGTCAAGAGGGGTAAATGAGATAAGCATCAATGGTTTCAAGAGAATTCTAGGCATTATTAAATTATGGTAAGCTTGTAACTAGATCAAGTTGGGATGGGAACAAGCTTAATAAAACCCAATCAAAACTTTCCTAAAGTTGCATTTTTAGACAGCCTTAACTCGCTAATCACTTGGGTTGCATTTGCTTAGCCATTAAATTTTTTTTAAAATTTTTAAAAAATAAAAATAAAAAAATAATATTTGGTAATATCATGAAAAGCAAAAAGCAAAATAATTACTTTATATACGAAGCAAAATTTTTTTATTTTTTATTTTTTACTTTGCATATAATTACTTTTTGCTTTATAGCAACATAATTACTAAACATATTTTTTGCATTTTTTACTAATAAAAACAAAAAAATAAAAATTATTTTTTAAAAATCAAAAGTGTTACCAAATGCATTTTTAATTTGAGTTGGTTTTATTAAAAAAAAAAATCAATTCACCAAATTATCTAAGTTGGTTTAAGTCAAGATCGATCAAATTTAAAGGTACCAAAGCTTATCAAGCTAATAAAAATCTTTGGTGGTTATACCAAATGACCTGAAAATATAATCTGTTATGGGGAGGAGGCACTTTTAATCTCACATCGATTGTGAGTTAAGAAGAAAGTATAGCTTATTTGAATTAGAATCTTTTCTTCCATGTGAGATGCTTTGTAAAGGACAAAACTGTGAGACCCCATGCTATGAGCTCGAGACCGAAACAGACAATATCTCACGTATGCAGGCATGAAGACAATCCAACCATCCAAAGCTATCTGACTTTTGACCGCGACCACAACATTGGCATCAGCTTTGGGAATGCCTCCTACCCAAACATATTCCCTCTTGATTGGAGGGGCTAATGTTGTGGGAGGAAGATATTTTTAGTCCCACATCGATAGAGAGTATGGCTTATATGGATTAAAATATTTTTTTCCATGTAAGATGCCTTTTAAAGAGCAAAATCATGAGGCCTCATGCTATGGATCAGAGGTCGAATGAGATAACCTTATGTATGTAGGCGTGGAGCCAACCTAACCATCCAAAGCCATCCAACCTCTTGACTGTGACGGTAACATAACCAACTTCCAACCCTAAATATTTGATTTGTTTGGATGGACCTAAGTTTAGCTCCAATATAACATAAGAAAAATAAATTAGCCATTCTGTATGAAGAAGGAAAATTAATAATCGCACATCAAGAAAACCGGAAGAAAAAATATTATGTGAACTTCCACTACTAATGTCATTGACAAGAATTCTTTTCAACTTTTTTTGAACCTTCAATGTACAATTTAAAAGTTTGCATACCAAGTTATCTTTGAACCATATGAAAGTCATGAATTGATTTTTCAAATTTTCAACAACAAAAGTAACCTTGACTCAATACTTGTTTAAAGATAAAAATATTCATATAACAATTTTACTTATATTATCTTTAAAGATAAAAATGCAAATTAGAAAAGCGATGCATAAGATAATTTTAAGTACTGAGGTCAAACTATTTGGAGATGCTTCAATTAAGGCAAGGGTTTATACAGCCTTCTGCAAAGCACTCTTAATTGAATTGTCGTAATGTCAAAAAATGATCAGCTTAAACTGGAATAGGCATCGGCTCAAAATATCAAACTAGATTAATTACATTAATAAGAAACATTTTTTTAAAAAAAATGAATATTGGAGCTCAACATGAGAGCGACTGGCTTTGCTTGAAATATTGAGATTTCAGAAAGCATACAGGTTGCTGAATATAAGTTTGAAAAGATGGCACTTTGACATAGAATATAAAAAGTTTGACAGCATTCTTCTATCTCGGTTCACACAATACTGGATTCAGAAAAGTAAGTGTGCAACATACAAACTTCTCAACTCTGAGGGTTCCTTTTAACTGAAGGATCCTATCAGGTCCCAGCAACCATAGTCAGTAACATCAGGGCTCGACAAAAGATCAGCAGAGACATCAAAACATCACCACAGGGTCAACGAGGCAATTGGTATTTATGTCACAGTAGAAAGTAGGCAACATTTTGCAATTATCTGAAGCATTACAAGCAAAGCATAACCAAAAATGGGAGGCTACATCTCTTGTAACCAAATAGTCCACAAGGCACTAGTCATCACTCACAAGCTCATTACAGGCCTGTTGATTCCAGTTGGTGTAACAAGGTTGCTGATATCAATTCCTAACAGATTAAAATTGTCAAAACTCAAATATGAAATAATAGCAGCACCTAAGCAGGGGACCATAACATGATTCTTTGGTTTTCTACTTTCTGATTATCCTCTATATGGATGTCTGCTTCTACTCATAGGAATATCTAAACCCTACAGATTTTATATCTGCAACTAAATCTACACATGCCAGACCAGTTTGTATAATTCTGAAACCAGTATCTTGGCAATTAATTGCTACAGCATCTTTCACTCACTATTTATGAGGCATAAAGTAACTAAATGTTTCTTTAACTTCAGCAACCACATCCTTTTTTGAGACAATACTTTCCACAAGAAAGTTGGTGCAAGTTGGGAAGAAAAACCTATTTCGCCAACAATGGAGGATGCTAGAACTTCCTTATAGCCCAGTACGTACTTCATCCATGAGGATAATTACGCAAACAAGATCTTGAGGTGTCTTAAAGTGGACATAGAAGACCGATGACTCGATCACTTACAATATTTGCACTGCACAACCTCTGATCACATCTTGATTTTTCATACCTCGACTTGGTTTGAAGCACGAGGGAACTAAGCATGGGATTCTGTTCCCATACTTTGCAACTTCAACACTCAAGCCAATGTCTCCCTATGCGAAAGATGCGTCACCTAGTACATAATAGCCAACTATTGTCCTAACATGGAAAACACCAGAATCAGTGAATTTATGTAATTGAATAATATCCTTATTGCCCAAAGATAACAGCAATCAGTGCCACACTTTCTAAAGATATGTTTGGATATCACCAAGCCAAATTGAATATCAAAAACAAGAAATCATCTCTTAAGTTGTCTCCAGTGTTCCTTTCTGAGCAGGAAAATGAAATACTCTTGAAAAGTATTGACATATCCATTGAAAAAACATTAGAAACATGGATATAAAAATGGCACATTCCTACTTAGATAGGATCAGAAAAGTGATACCCAGGATGCCAGGCAAATTGCTAAAGAGGCTGACAGTAATACCTGAGTTGATGATGGAGGTCAACAAGAAAGCAAGCGACAGTTCTCCCTTTTCTATTTCTGCAACCAAACAATAGATGGCACCTTTCCAGCCACAGCCAGCAATATACATCTCTCGCAGTCCTGGAACTTTATCCTTATGTGGGATAACATACCTCTCCATAACCAACTTATCTGTATGATGCATAATCCTTAATAGCTTATGTTCTTTCTTATGCAGTTATCTCAACTTTAATATCATCATAACATGATACTGAGGAAGGCCCCATTTGACATTGCTGTAGGTAGAACTTTTATCTATAGAACTTTAGGCAGTTGAGCTTCTGCTAGCAAAGCCTTAAAAAGTTGGGAGATAATCTTTTTTTCTTTTTGTTTTTGTGCTGTGCACTAACATCTCCAAGAATAAAGCACTATCAATCTGATCCTTGAGCTAAACTCACCATCTCACGTCTACTTATCATAAGATTGATTTGATTAGGATACATCTCTGTACTGTAGTAGATAAGATCCCCACCATACTACTCCAAACCAATGGAGAATCAGGACGGTTCCCCAAGTCGGTGGGGTACAAAGGCCAGCTGAATTAACATCCCTCCCCGGTTCAAATTAAAATCTGTCAACTGGCTTGATTCCCCCATCCAGCCCCTCGGAGAGCAATATGTCCCTCCCTCCCTCTCCCTCTCTCCTCTCTCTCACTCTGGTTAGGGTTAGGGTTTTGTAGCCCTCCCCCTTCCTCCCTCCCTCTCCCCCTCCCCCCTCTCTCTCTCTCTCACTTGGGTTAGGATCAAGTTTTCCCAGCCCTCCCCCATCCTCCCTTCCTCTCTCTTCCTCTCCCACCCTCCAATTCTCCTTCTTTCAGTACATGCTGGAATGGCACAATATCGACCCATACCATGCCAAATCAGTTGCCAACCGATATGCCCTCAGGTACTAGTTCAGCGAACCTTGATCTATGAGATATTTTCAATTACCAAAGCACGGTGTATCAAGCTCTGTGGTAAGATACTTGTCAACAATTCAACCAGTCCTGAGTTTCATCCATAACTAGCAAACAGCTAATGACAAGATTCAGTAAGCAAGAATCCACTCTCTTGCATCAGAAATAAACACCACCATGGACATATATGCTATCCTTCAGTTCACAATTGTGACTAAAATGATTCAAGTTCAATTGTAGGCCTCACATTGCCTGTTAGATTCATGAATGACATAATGCTCCACAAAAAAAGACTCTACATACATTCTGGAAGAATTATTTGAGATTTTATGTTTCCTTTTCAAAATTTATTTATTGCAATAAACTTGCAAAACAATAAACAATTACTAGAAATTGTATCAATTCACTTTCAGGTTCACATGCATTCTTCATGTTCAAAGAGTAAAGAAGTGATAGATACCTAAGAACATAATAGGAGGAAAATGTCAAGCTGCCTGTTTTATAGTACAGAACTACAGAGCATTTCTCCCTTCAAAACTCGCACCATACAATTGATTGAGCTCTGGGAACTTATTTGTGTCGGAGGACATAATACTGCAAGAACTTCTCTGAACATGCCATGGCCGTGTACACATCATACTCTCCACCATGCAACTCTTTTGACTTCAAAGCCTCCAAGTATCGATTTCTTGGAATCAGCCTCTTTGCCGAGCCCAGTGTCAGAAGCACCGGCTGGCGTGCAACATACGACGGGGCACAACCTGCCTCCCGCACCAAGAAATCCATCTTCTCCCGCATACTGCTCACCGAACCTGTCAAGAAAGGAGGAGACTTGCGGAATGCAGCAAGGAACTCAGCCTCTGACCAACCAAAGCCCCTCAAGGCCTCCAATTTGGCATTGAACTTCTCCTTGCTGACAATGAACAGGACCCAGAGAGCCCAGTGGAACATCGACGAGCCCGGGAGAACTCCCAATTCCTTGGCACGATCAATCAATGCCCTTAATGCATCAGGCTTCTGGAGGATGAGCCTCGGATTCTTCTTCAAGACCAGAGGAGAAGCCTCGGATTCTTCTTCAAGACCAGCGTGATCCTCTAGTCTGAGATACCGCAGTCCTTCAAAACCGAGAGATTGGGTTGGATTGTCTTCTCGATGCTGCGGGCGAGAAGCCAGTGATTTCCTTTGAGGAATTTGTTGAAACGTTCATCAGAACCAAGAAGGTCTCTCCAGATCTTGATCTTAGAGACGACGTGGTGGAGGTTCTGGTTGATGACGACGGGGTTCGACAGAACAATGCGGGTCAGGTCGGGGCCGGTGAAGCCGAGGTCATGCAATGTTCGGAACTTTGGGGCAAGGGTCTTCTCCACGTTGAAGGCGAGCCATTTGGGGTTCCAAGATACAAGCTTTTTGACGTGGGAGTCATCAAAACCGTGTTTTTTGAAGAAATCCAAAACGGAGTCGGGTTGTTGACGGGATTTGATACGGCGGAGGCTCTTCGAGGCTTCCGCCGCCTTCTCCAGGGAGAGGCCACAGGAGACGACGAGGTAGTCGGCCATGAAATGAGGCTCGGCAGATAGCTTTCCGGCAGCAGCGGCGACGGCGGTGGTGAAGGTGGGGGGAAAGTGGAGCGCTCCGACGAGGTAGGGGAGATAGTAGGAGGAAATGGTGAGGGAAGAGGTGAGCTCGGCATCGTTCCGTACTCACCTTTGGAGGCGAAGCAGGAGAAAACGGAGGAGGTGGTGACCGCACCATACCGGCCTATGCTTCCGACTGATACCCTGACTATATATTTTCTCGGTCTCTCCAGCTTTTGAAGGTACATGAAAGAAAAGCTCCAACCCCTTAAAAATTTAGAAAAAATCTTAAAAACTTATTACAAAAATCAAATATATTACATCATAAATTTCAAATTAACTGGGCTCTGCTTCTTTTATTCCATCAGATTTTTACTTAAAAAAGTTTTCTTATTTACCTTTCCTTAATTATAATTTTCACATATCCAAAACTTCTTTTATTAAAACAAAAATTTTATAATAAAAAAGATCATGAATTAAAAATATAAACTAATATATTATTTTTCAAATAAAAAGATTTTTATTAACAGAATTTATCCAATGCACATGATGGTTATTCTTTAAAATTTTTAATTTATATTAAAATTTTTGATATCGTCAATTTTATTAATTAAATTTTAAAAACTAATCAAGAGGACATAAATTCCAATGAGGTTTGGAAACGGGTCTCTTCCTGCTCAAGCTGAACCAGGTCGCGTCAGACTAGGCCAGCCTTCTACCAAGCCCTGCCCAAAAATTTTCCGGCTTATGGCAGGTTTTAGCCTGAAAATTTTTTCAAAATCATGACCCAAGCCTGACCTAACACAAAACACAATATGGCTGACCCGACTTAGACAATCTGGACCAAAAAAAAAAAAAGGGACCGAACCGAGTTGGCCCGTGAAAGAATCAGGTATCAATTTAGGTCATAAGCTTGTCTTCTTCTCAATAAATTTAAAATGCCAAATTTTTGGTACAAATTAAAAGAAACAAAACTATGTGCTACAACCAACAACAACCTTCATAAATACTTAAAAGATATTTGGTTCATAATTGAAATAAAAAATGGAACATGAATCAGGATGGATTGGAATCAAAATCAGAATGGCTAAATCCATCGAAAGGTTTGGTTTGTGATGAAAATCAAAATCAAAATAAAAATTTAAATTCTTAAAAAATGTAGGGGTTAAGTTTTAGATAGATTAAATAATTTTTATTTCATTCTAGAATAATGAAACTTCTTCCAATTAAAATAGGAGACGTCCATTCTTGTTCTGATTTCAGACCCAATTTTTCCAATCAAACAACCCCAAGAATCAACACCCTCACTCTAATGAGTTTCAGACAGTAGAAAAGATAACCCTGAGTGCATTATAAATAGCAATAGGCATTATGTTGGAATCAACTTATATTTGTTCGACATATATGAATTGAACAAAGAAACGATAAAGAGTATTTTCCACGAATCAACCTTTAGCGAAGGATGCCACCCTGCAGCTCTCCAAGTGAAACCAAAGAGGATGTTTTACCAACTAAGCTTAATAATGCTGACAATGATGACCTCCAAGGCATATCTACAAAGATTTTGTAATGTTGATGAAGAGAATCTTATTTCTGATGTCAAGTTCCAGCGAAGTACTCTCCTACTGTAGTCAAAATCCATCTTCACCCATCTTGTCACTTACAGGGGTAAACTCAGAATTTATGGACAATTAGTCCAGTGTTTCCTATAAAAATCATCTCAAAGCTTCTCACTAAGAGATCCTGCTGACCTGCTCCCATTCTTTATTAGATTTCCAGCTAAGAAGAAAGACCTACTTCGCCAACAAGGAAGGATGCTAGAACTTCCTTATAGCTTAGTAAGTCTTTCAACCGTTAGGATACCTATGGAAACAAGATCCTGTGGTGTCTTAAAGTGGACATAGAAGACCAATGACTAGATCACTTGCAATATTTGCACGGCACCACCTCTGATCACATCTTGATTACCCATAACTCCTTGACTTGGTTTGAAGCACAACAGGGAACTAAGCAAGGGATTCTGTCCCCATACTTTTGCAACTTTAACTCTCAAGCCAATGTCTCCCAACTCTTAAAGATGCTTCACCTAGTACCTAATAGCCAACAATTGTTCTAACATGGAAAACCCTAGAATCAGTGAACTTGTGTAATTGAATAATATCCTTATTGCCACCAAAGACAACAGCATTGAGTGCCTCACTTTCTAAAGATTTGCTTTAAAATCACCAAGCAAACTTGAATATATCAGAAACCAGAAATCCTCTCTTAAGTTGCCTTACAGTGTTCCTTTCCAAGCAAGAAAAAGAAACCCTCTTGAAAATTCTTGACATATCCATTAAACATTATAAACTTGGAAATAAGAATGGCATAGTCCTACTCAGATGGGATCAGAAATGGCCAGGCCATTGCTAAAGGGGTTGACGGTAATACCCAAGTCGATGGAGATCAATGAGAGAGAGCAAGAGACAGTTTTCTCGCTTCTATATCTGAAAACCAAAGATTTGATGACACCTTTCCTGCCAGAGAAAGCAATATACATTTCTTGTGGTCTTGGAACTTTGTCCTTGTGTGGGATAACATACCTCTCCATGACCAACTTATCTGCATGATGCATGATACTTGATAGCTTATTTTCTTTGTTATGCAACCTTCTCAACTTTAATATCTTCATGACATGATGCCAAGGAAGGCTCCGTTTGTTATTGCGGCAGGTAGTGCACTTCTGTCTATAGAGCTCTCTTTGCGGTAGAGCTTTTGCTAATAGAGCTTGGAACTCGCCTCCTATTCTAAGATTGACTTGATTAGGATACAAGTCTCTGTACTGAAGCAGACAAGGTCCAGATTATAACAAAAACAAGGGGATGCCGCAATGTAGGAGTCTGGAATTGCAAGAATCCATATCAAAAGAGGATCCAATATATCGTACTCATGTCTCAAATTTATACTGGAATTATACCAAATACACACACATACTTTAAAACAAATAAATCTCTGCACAACTAATTATAAGATGATAAGTGGCTGGAAAACAAATAATTTGCAAAACCATCTTCCAAGAAGAGCTCAACTTTTTTGAAGAGGGAGAGAAATGACTTGGACAGCTAAACAAGTTAGTCAAGTTAGTTGATTGCTCTTTGACAAAATAATGCAAATTTAAATAAATTAGAACTGAAGCACACAAGCTTATAAACTATTTTAGATCCTCAGAGTTGGACTTTATCAAATCATAATAACAAGATTTTATCCATATTACACATTCATTACCAGAAATCTGATCCTTAACATTAGCTATATGATATTCCAGAGGAAGCATTTGCTTGAGTTGATTTGGTATTAGCATAAACCGTATATTACTTGATGTCCTTGTGTTTCCATCTAAAAAAATAATTATGAGTACAGTTCGTCTAACCAAGGATATTGCAAATACAAATATGAGGCCTATGAAAGTTTGGTGAATGATTAATGATGAATAACAGCAAATCTTGGTGCAGGAATCAATTGCGATACACGTTATAATCAGAGCAGACGCTGCCATCAGATGCTCTTTGACACTCCAACTTGTTTCAAGATACATTTGTAATCTAAAATATAGCAATACACTTTATATTCAGAATTATAGATACCAAAACCATAACTGACAACCTAATCCTGCTTATCTTATATACTACATGATGGTTCAGTTGCATACACACAGAAAAGTCAGTTATGATGAATATTTAATATTAGTTCGACTATAGATTCAATCATTCCTCATTAAATTCAAGAACAAGCTAGGAGTAAGTAACAAAAAGCATCAATTTGACAAAGTAAAACACAAACTTCTACAAATAATGCTAGCGAAAACAATCGACTCTATCTTGATGTTGGAGAGATGACTCTTCAGTATTTGTATTTTGGCATTCAGATAATTGCTTGGCCTGGTACAATAGAATCTCAGATGACCCCACAAATATCCATGGAAGAATTTTCAGTATTAAGAAATAAAAACACATAATGGAAACCCTGCTTGAATGTATTACAGAATTGTGATTTTTTGTGACACCATCTGTTCTCTCAAATATGGAACTTTTGACTTTGTATCGTAGGTGTTTGGATATGTTTGGCATTCTCAGAAAATCACTCATGAAAAGATAGGCTTATTCTTTACTAGAGTTTTTCAAGTACAGAATTATGTCCCGATTCTCAAAATATGATTTTGCCTTGATTCTCAAAAATTTCTCTTGAAGAAACAAATACCCACTTTCCATTAAAACACAGTCATTAATTTCAAAACTGCAATATTATGGATACTTGAGAAATTATGATTTACACATAAAAGCCTCAAAAATCAGTCAGTAGCAACAAAGTTTCTTGCAGACACGTAAACTACTCTAAATTCACATGGGCAAAATGGACATATGATTCTCCATCAGGTATGCAGGCACAAAGATAGCAATGAAGAATAATCCTCATGTAACATAAGTTGCTCAAGGAGTGAAGAATAACACCTGAGTTCTCATAAAAGGGCTCAGAACCTAGGGTGTGCAGAAAACCAGGTGAACTGCAAACCCAACCCAAATCGGTTTGAGAAAGGCTTGAACCAGAAAATTTCAGTTCCATTTTTGGTAGGATTTTTAAAAGATCAATTCACACCAAACTGACACAACCCCATAAATATATACATACATATTTCAATTTTTTAACTTTTTTTCTTGTATTTCTTCTATATATAAAACAAAGTTTTTATGTTTGGAGTTAGCCTAGCATATCTAACATCAGCCCTACATAACATGGAACTTTTATGTTTAGATTTACCCAGCCCATTTAACCCAAACCATTGAACATTAACTTGATAAACCAAATTGAACCAAACTGAATTTCTTGGATTGGTTTCAAGTAGTTTTATAGATGGTTGGTTTGGTTTCAATTTCTATTTTAGGAAACTGAGTTAAATCGATTCAGTTTCAGTATATCTCCAAAACGACCATCCCGACCTGTGCACGGCCCTGCTGAAACCTAGACTAGGCAGCACCTGTCTTGGCTAGTAATACACATCTCCAGAAGCTTGGAACTTTCTCCTTGTTTGGACAACATACTTTGCCTCGGACACCTCTAAACAAGTCATGATCAAGATTGGCTTAAGATCTCTGCTAGGCAACTCTTCTTGGCTTCAACGTCTGCATGACCTGATGCCAAGGAAACAGCCTCTTCTCCAAGCTATGCATCAAAACTCAATATTGTCCAAAATATTTATTTTCTGGCCTAGGTTTTTATTGAAACAATAATAAAAACATGTACATACAATGTAATTATGGATCTTCATATGATTCTAATAGTGAACGATAGCAATTTCAAATGGAGAAATCCATGAGATAGTTTCAATTACCAAAGAAGGATGCGTCAAGCTCTGTAGTAAGATACTTGTCGACAATTAAACCTGTCTCGAGTTTCATCCACAACTAGCAAACAGCTAAAGATAACATTCTGTAAGCAAGAATCCACCCTCATGCATCAGAAATAAACACAACAATGGACCCATATTCACAATTATGACTCAAATGATTCAAGTTCAATTGTAGGCCACGCATTGCTTGTTAGATTCATGAATAACATAATGCTCCACAAAAAACTTTCTGGAAGATTGATTTGAGATTTTATTTTTCTTTTCAGAAGTTAGACATTATATTATACTTGAAAAGGAACAAACAATTATAGAAATTGTATCAATCCAGCTACAGGTTCATACGCATTTTTAATGTTCAAAGAGTAAAGAGGTGATAGATACCTAAGAACATGATAGGAGGAAAACGTCAGGCTGCCGGCTTTATAGTACAGAACTACAGAGCATCTCTCCGTTCAAAACTATCAGCATATAATTCATTGAGCTCTGGGAATTTATTTACGTGTCGGAGGACATAATACTGCAAGAACCTCCTCTCTGAACTCACCATGGCTGTGTGCACATTATATTCTCCACCATGCAACACTTTTGACTTCAAAGCCTCCAAGAATCGATTTCTTGGAATCAGCCTCTTTGCCAAGCTCAGCGTCAGAAGCACCGGGTGGCGTGCAATATAGGACGGCGTGCAGCCTGCCTCCCGCACCAAGAAATCCATCTTGTCCCGCATCGTGCTCGCTGAACCTGTCAAGAAAACAGGGGCCTTTCGGAATGCAGCAAGGAACTCGGCCTCTGACCAACCAAAGCCCTTCATGGCCTCCAATTTGGCATCAAACTTCTCCTGGCCGACCTTGTAAAAAACCCAGAGAGCCCAGTGGAACATCGCCGAGCGCGGAAGAACTCTCAACCCCTTGGCACAATCAATCAATGCCCTTAATGCATCAGGCTTTTGGACGATAAATCTCGGATTCGTCTTCAAGACTACCGTGATCCTCTGGTCTGAGATGCCGCAGTCTTTCAACACCGAGAGGTTGGGCTGGATCGTCTTCTCGATGCTGGAGGTCCGTCCCCACCCCGCATGCCGGTGGGTTCTCCGCCCACGCCACCCCTCCCTCCGCCGGTGGGTTCTCCGCGCCCATCTCCCTCTGGCACCACCTGTGGCTCGTCTGCCCGCCGCTCCTCCACGCCTCTCCTCCCCCGCCACTTCTCCGTGCCATCCCCCGCCGTCCCCCTTCGTTCGCCGAAGAAGAAAAAAAACAAAGAACACGTCAGCGCCAAGGTGTCCGTTGAAATCGCCAGTTCAACCAGCGATTCAACGTGGACGGTTATTTGAAAAATAAGTTGAAAAAAAAATATTTTTAAAAATAAGAAATAAAAAAATAATAAATAAAAAAATTCTTTTAAAATTTAATAAATAATATTAAAAAAATCAGGCATGTCATACTCGAAGTACGCTTGTTTTCTAATCCCACCGTAGAAAAACATGTATTTTCTCTAAAATTCTACCTAAATAAAAATTTTTCAATTTATCTTTCCTCGTTAGAAGGTTCAGTTATCTATATTCTTTTTTTTTTTTGATCTTAAATTAGTTCCTATAAATAAAAAAGATTCATATATTTAAAATATATATAATTTAAATAATAATATTTTATATAAAAATTTTATCCTTGCACTTACAAAAATGCTAGTTATTCTTTAAAATATTTCATATCTATATTTTTTATTTTATAGCTTTTTAATAAATATTTTTTATATAAATATTTTTTTGTTAATTTTTATTGATTAAGTTTGAAAATTAATCAAGATTGCGGAAGGTAAAAAAAAAAATTAATTAGGCTCGAAATTTGTTCCCTTTTTTGTGTACACAACTTTGTTTTTCCGCTTCTCCTTCTTTCTTTTTTTTCTTTTTCTTTTTTCTCTTTATTTTATTTTTTTTTTCGTGCTCAAGTTAGAATTACGTTGAATCAAAAGCGATCAAAATTTTTTTTCGGACTTTAAATCTGGCTTGGACTTGAGAATTTCTGAAAAATACTTTGATCTGAGCCCGGGCCGGCCGGTTCGAATTAGAACGTTGGATGAAATACTAGTCTGACAGGAGTTAGAGCTATGGGATCTTCGCCTCCTTGGAAAAGAGAAATTTATTTAGACGCTTGTCTTGGCTCAATATGACAGCATCATAGAAGTCCCGTCCTTCCATGGGCAACTTATTTATCTTCAGGATCCGTTTAGTCTGAATATATCATATTACAAAATAATCTAATAATTTTTAAAAATTATTTATTTTAAAAAAATAATTATAAAAAATAATTTTTATTATATTTAATTGATAAAAAAATTATTTTAAAAAATAATATCAAAAAAATTATTATATTTAATTAAAAATAATCCTATATAAAAATATGATAAAATTTATAAATATATTTTTAATATAAAATAATTTTTAATAATAAAATAATATTATTATTTTTAATTAATTTTTATATAATGATTATAATTATATAATTATTTACATAATATCATTTTCATCTTAATTTTTTAACTAAAATTTTTTATTAAATAAATTTTAAAAAATATTAAAATAAAATTAATAATTATATATAAAATTTTATTAAAAATATTTTTATTAAATATTAATTATCATCACTCAAAAATTTATTAAATATCAAATTTTTCATAATATTTATTTTATCCTCTCTCTTCGAAAACTAAACATAAAATCTACTAATTATTTTAACATCTCTCTTTTTCATTTTTTATATTAAATATAATAATTTAATATAAAAATATTTTTTCATTCTAGATTATTTTCAATCAAATGACTCCTTAGAATTTCTAGAACATGATATCCTAGAATCAACCAGAATCACAGGATGCAAGGAGCGCTGATCCGTGGGCACCGTTCAACGGCTCAAGCACGACTTCATCAAGAAATCGATTTACCATGTAGCTTCTTTCTGTACAATCCAACAGGAACTCACCCTGCCAGTTAAGGTTGCAGCCTCAGCTTCAGTCCACTGTGGCACTGACCATTGAATAAAGTAGCCACAAGATAATGGCAAAGTAGCTGATCATTTGGATGTCCACAAGATATAAACTCAACAATAGGGTTACATAAATTAAAGATCAATGCTCAATAACCTCTTCAGAGGTTTAAAGTTGCCATCTTACAGTAAGAGAAATATTATCTTATTTTTTTAAAGAATATATTGGATCTTGTCTTATTTCAGTTTACATGTACTTAATCTGATGGTAGAGAGTAAGAACCCAAGCGTTCAAACTTCAAGCAGTTTTTTACTTCTATTTTTCCCAAGTCTCATTCTCATATATGCTAATTCATTAGAGAATTTAACCTACAGCCTGATTCGCAAATTAACACTGAAGTGTATCATCAAGGAAAATAATTAAACCTCATCAAAAAACGATTCCCCATGACACAATGTCTCGACCTAAGTAGTGTTTCCAGCCGAACATGCCTCTTTTGAAAAAAGTTATCAAGTGCTCCCAAGTAGATACTCCTGCAATTTTGCTTCTATTTTCATTATATCACCTATGGGTTGCTTGACATAATGAATATGTTTAGAAAGTTTCCTTCATTAGTAATGAAATTATAAGATGTTTTCATCTTTCAGTTTCATGATAATGTCTGATAAGATCCTAACAGATAAATAAGCAATGCTAAAAGGGCACTCAACATGAAGATCCCCACTGTTAAATTTCACTTCTGTAATAAAACATTAGTTTGACAGCTAACAAAATTAAGAACAGCATTGAGAATCATGAAATTTCAGTCACAGCAGTATGGAGGAAAAGGAGCAGATTACAAAAGATGCACAATCTAGATTTAGCGAGCCAGAGCAGTAACTACTGCAAAATAGAACATAAAGGCAGCTAAAGAAATAAGCATTCTTAAAGAAATTGTCTGCATTCAAAATCATCAATAATTTCATTTGCCCTACAATTTTCGCATAGTACTGAATTTGTCTGGACTCTTTGATTGGGGCTTCCAACAGTGTCTTGAATCACTAAAACATATAGCTGACTTCAATAACTCATATACTGTGTGCCAAGGAGAAAGTTTACAATATATGATGAAACAACCAACAAGCAATAATGAAAAAGTTTTCCCTGAGCTACATGCTTAGCCAACAAGCTGAGATACATCCATTCCAAAGAACTTAGCAGACCTATCAAAACTCCACACCAAAGATTTACCGTCCAGGACTCGTATTGGTGCCAATCTATTACCATGTCATTACAGGACCGGTTTGACGTACCAAACATCAGTACCCTCTCTATACCGCATACCAGTACCGTATTGTCTAGTTTGGTACAATATGGCAAATTTTGCTCCACACCATCACTCGCAAACCATACACTAATCACACAACAACCATGCGATGAAAATACCCAAATTATTATGAGCAAACTTTTACCCACTCTTTTAGAAACAAAGGCATCATTTGGGAGAAGGTGTGTGGGCAATTTGGATGATTTGATTTCTCTGTATCATAAAAAACCATATGGAAAGCTAAAACTTATTTCCTAACCCGAACAAGGTGGCCCACATTGCCCTTCTTTTTTGAACTTTTCACTGCTCCTGAAAATTTAATTTTGCCAGAGATGTACAGACAAAACATAGAAAGTATGCTCAAAGTTGCTCGATCATCCTTGCATGATAGAACATGAAATGATATGTGATCAGTTTGCCCATCATTTACATTAAAAGTAAAAAAAAAAAAAAAAAAAAAAAATCAACTAAAGAAACAAGCACCTTCAGCTTGATGGAGTAGTCTACTCTTGAACCATGCTTTTATGAACTCTCCAAATACCGTGGCCAAGCATCAGCCAATAAATGTTATGATGGGCTATTGTGTAGGTACGAAATTGAAATCAAGGATAATGATTTAACAAGTTCACAGCAAACTTCAAGGCATGAAAAGATGTAGTACGAGAAGTGGATGATGTAAAAAACAAATTTAGTGTCCATTTTGTATTGGAAGACCAAAAAAATATCGAAGCACCTCCTCTTCATGATATCGTCCTCCCTTAGACCATTCATAATCTACTAGTGCTCTCATGCATTGGTGTTTTCTTGCAATCCTCCATAGAAATTGCAATACTCAATCATGTGGACATGAAGTCTAACACCAAATGAACATCAAATCTTAAGAAGACAGATATAACATAAACATCTAGCCATATGAAAGCCTCAGATTAGTTTTACTTGCTAAGCTTGAACATTGGAGTCTTCAGTCAGATGAAGCTAATATGTGCCTCATATGAAATTTATGATTTTTAACAGAGTGCCAGCTTTATTAACAAATTAAATAGTATGAAATGATAAATCATCTGAAACAACAACCAGATAGTTTCTTATTTGAATCTCCTTAGAACTTAATTTGGTTGAAATCTTGAGTGGCATGCTCTAAAGATTTCTGACAAGAAAATGGTGAGTCAGGGTCCTCTCAAGTTCAGCAGTGAATCGGAAAGCACCAGTTTAGCAATCATGGCCATCTCAGTCTGTAAATTATGCAACAGCCCGTGAATCCATGAGTACATTAAGCACTCATTATAATCAATACTTTGAAAGCTGATAGCCCATTGCTTACCTCTACAGAAGTTAAACATTTTAATGAGCCAGTCTGTCTCAGGCTTGTTGGCTATTGGTGGTGGTTGCATATAGTCTTCTGGGCAGAAATCCAGAGCCTGCTGCTGTTGCTGGAACCCTGGACAAAAAAGACTGTTCTTCATATTTATTGATCTCTCTGACTTATCCTTTAATAATATCATAAAGCATAGTCCCAAGTCAGTACAACCCAGCTTTGATATTCAAACATCCCCACCTCCCAGCCAGCAGTTTTCCAAATATATTCTTTACTAAATGGCCCTTTCTTGGTTGGTCTTTCTCCCATCTTTGTTCAAGAGAGAAACAGGGAATGCATCCACCCAAAGTAGGGGTTGCACCAATCGAGTTATATAAAGAATCAAGTTCAATCAAGTTATATAAAGAATCAAGATCCTTAATCAGATTGGGGAGGAGGTGTTGTGGGATTGACAGCCACCCACTCTAATCAGGCAACAGCCATGATTACACTGAACTGGATAAGAGTTTCTCATTGTCATTGAGATCATGCCTGTGGAGAAGTAACATGACATAAAGCACGTTATGTTTCTAGGGGATGACATGACTTACAGTTGCTTAGACATGATATGAGGATTAATTTGACCAAGTTCATGGCCAAGATAAAAGCCAGAGAAAATTAAAACACATGAGAATTGAAGAACATAGCCTAAGAGTCCTCTTGCTAAAATGTTCAGATTAAAAAGGCAGCTACATCCAGGGGCATCCACAAATCAATGGATTTGACTGAGTTCAGTAACTACGTAATTATATACGTACCAAACTGCAATCACAGTGTTGATCACCAAAACAAGTGATGATGAGTTAGGTCATAGACATGGTGTCAAACTGTCCATAGAAAATCCCACAGCTTGAGAATATGAACTAAGAAAATCCAAATTATGGTTAGTACCAGCCCTAGATTTTCATTACCTTTTAGAGGATCAACCATAAAAGCAATCATCAAAACTTCCGAGTCTCATCTCAAAAGATCATGAGAATGGATGAACTTGCTTTTCTTAATAAGAAACTATCTCACCTGTAATTGGAATGGTTGGATAATAATATAAAGGTAGTGGATTTAGGGCATGAGTTGAACACAAAAACAAAACTTTTAGTAAGATTTTATCCCCATCTCTCCTAGGACTAGGAGGCTATAGTAAGAAAAGTGTTTTCTTCTTTCTTTCCCCATTCATATTGCTAATAAATCATGCTCTTCTTACAAGATGTATGTCTTCTGTCCCTGAGAAATAAGAAGTCAAAGATGTTAGGATCATCATGACATTCAAACTCATTAACAGAAGCATGCCACCAAACAAGTGAAAATGATGTTAAACCGTATGAATGGTTAAATCAACCAAAGAAAGATAAGGAGCCCAATAAATTCTTCCTTGTTTCTCTTCAAGATTTGCAAGAAAATAGAAACTTTCCCAGCATAAGCAGCAGAATGAGCTTCATAAAGAACTGCTTTAAAATCAATTGATTAGACCTGGTGGAGATGATATTAAACTATTTGAACTAAAATCAATTGATTGAAGATATATGATAGTGATGAAACCTGTGTCCATGATTTTCTAAGTAACTACGAAATCAATAAAACGAAGCTGAGATAAACTATGAAGAAAGAAAAATCAATTTTTCCATGCACATTTAAACAAATCCTCATTCACAGGATATAACTTGATGCCCCGAAGCAACAAAAATCACACTAATTAGGGCAACAGCATTAGCTTGAATTTTGTACTAGTTATGAAGCGGATACATCTTGGCTTGATCATCACAATCTTTCAACTCATCTGGTGAAGCATGAGATCACTTAGCTCCACCATCGACATGCACTGGAACTAGTGAAAAAGATGTTATATTGTATAAATTGATAAACCAATTCTGAAAAAAAAACTCTACTTTATTCACTGAATCTCCTCAAACTTGCAATCGATTGGAACTTTCCCAGCAGTAGAAGCAACATAAGTTTCATATAGCCCTGGAATTCTATCTTTATGAGGAAGAACGAACTTATTTAGGAACTTGTCCCCCGAAATCATAACAGCAGAATAAAAGTCCAGGTCTCCCTCAGGCAACTCATTTGCTTTTAGATTCTTTAGGACACCATACCTGGGCATCATCCTCCCTTCCAAGCTGTAAGTGAGGAGCCCTGGGCGATGGGCCACGTACTGGAGATCACAACCAACTTCCTTCCTTAGGAAATCCATCTTGTCACATGTGCTTTTCTCAGCACGATACAACAGGAAAGGGGCCTTCCTGATCACAAAGGCAACATCAGCTTCTGACCATCCCAGGCTCATCAGGAACTGGAACTTGGCTTTAATTCTGGTTCTGCTGTTGGAGCTAACTGCATGGAGGGCCATCAGGAACATTCCTGAACCACGGGGGACTCCCAATTCCTCGGCTCGTTGGATAACAGACTTCACTGAAGGAAGGCTTCTTGTGATTAACCAAGGAATTTTTAATATCATCCTCCCAATCTGACAGTCAGAAATGCCGCAATCTCTTAGAAGGACTATGTTGGGCATGATCCTCTTACCAAGGTTAGAGGTAAGAAGGTGATAATTCCTTTCAATAGCTTTCAGTAGCTGCTCGTCGGTCTCAAACAATGGCCTCCAGAACTCGATCCTGCACTGCAGTTCACTACAAACAAGGGCTAAGGGGCAAGACGAAACCAGCCGGACGATCTGACCGTCCGAAAATCCCAATTCCTGTAACACCTTTATCCTTGGCTTAAGGGTATTGTTCACACTAGCACAGAGTACTTTGGGATTCAAAGATACGATCTTTCTGATATGTTCATCGCCAAAACCGAACTGCTTGAGGAAACCAACGACAGAGATGGGCTTTAAAGGGGATCTGAGGTGGGCCAGGTATTTAGATGCCTCCACCGCTCTGTCCGGCGAAAGCCCGCACGAATTGATGAGATATTCCACCTGGAACGGGGGATTGGGGGATGGGTCTTGGCTTGTAGCAATGGAGAAGCGAAGGAGACTGCCGGCGAGGTGATGGGAGGAAGAGAGGAGGGTGCTCTTGAGAGCAGTAGGAGATGAAGAGAGAAGATAAAAGAGCCTCCTTTCTAGCAACCCCATGCTTAACCCCAGAGAAGAAGAAGAAAAAGGTGGGGGGGTTTCGGAATGAGGAGAAGCGAAGCCTCCTACCTCGCCCGAGCAATGGCGGTCATCTGCGGCCCTTCTCTTCCTCCAGCGAGCTCTTCCACGGTTCCTCCCGTCGCCTTAGGGTTTCTTCCGGTTAATTAAGAATTTTAAAAAAAAAACACTCAGCAATTACTTTCATTATCCTCGGCAACGTAGGTCCGCATATATCATTCTATGCAGATTTTTCTTGCCGCGTAGAACTTTTATGCGTGCCTCCCAGATTAATATAACTCGTCCCAGGTGAAATTTCCGCAAATATCATGGGCACGACCTCATGCATGGAGAGGTCATCCTAGGCTAGTGTAGGTAGGTGCTGGTCCTGGTAAATAATCTCGGGTGCGATTGGGTGCATTAAATTTTCTATGCAGATTTATTTACGCATGGACCTTTGTCTATCAGATTTTGTTCAAACTGATTGATATTGTAACAAGATGGTTCTTGCAGTATATTGCCAGTTGATTGACTAATACTTGTGGTCAGTTATTTGTGCGCCTTGATCATTTCAACACCCACCATTTCGCACAAATTACATTCCCCGCTAACTAGTGACAGGCATTCTTACTTATAAACTCTTGTTGATGTATTACCGAAATAGTTTGAATGGATGCAGGAGATGTTTTTGTGTTTTAATAATGAGACAATTTATCATTGTACTAAAACTGTTCTTTATTTTTAGATAATAACATTCGAAATATTCAAATTTATCAATTGTGTCTCAAAATTATAATTTTAAATAAAGAATTTAGATAAAGAAGGATGCCATAATAGATTTAAATTTTCAGATAGAAAAGAGATTATAATAATCTCATAATTTCTACCTCCAAATCATAATAGATCCATACTCCGCCTATCCAAATTAGGTCAAAGGGTTCTCAAAGGAACAAGCTCTAAAATGGAGAAATTTTTATAACTCAAAGCTTTCATGCTTTTATGGTACAAGGCTCTCAAGCTCTCATCTATCATTCTATCTTTTTTTTTTTTTTTTGCAAATCTGTATGTCAAGTCCAAGACCGAAATGAAGACTAAAATCTAGTTACCAAACCTAAGATCAAGTTGAAGACTAAGATTGAGGCTGAGTTACCAAGCCCAAGGTTGAGGTGAAAGTCGAGGCCTTGGTGAAGACTAAGATTGAGGCCGAGTTACCAAACCTAAAGTCGAAGCTAAGGTGAAGACTAAAATCGAGATCGAGCTACCAAGCCCAAGACCAAGGTGAAGACCAAGATCGAGGCAAGTTGTCGAGCCAAAAAATCAGGTGAAGATCGAGATCAAGGTGAAAACTAAAACCAAACTACTAAGCTTAAGGTCGAGGTAATGATCCAAGTCAAGCTACCAAGATCAAGGTCGATCTATCAAGCCTAAGGCTGAGGCCAAGAACAAGACTAAGGATGAGCTTCAATGTTAAGATTGAGATGAAGGCCAAGACCGAGGTTGAGCTATCAAGTCTAAGGCTAAAGTAATGACCCAAGTTGAGCTACCAAGATAAAGATGAGCTACCAAGCCCAAGGTGAAGGTGAAGGCCAAACACAAAGTAATGATTCAGGCCAAGCTAGCATAATTGAAATTGAGCTACCAAGCCCAAAGGCGAGGTAATGGCTAAGACTAAGGTGATGACTAAGACCAAGCTATTAAGATTGAGACTGAGATACCAAGCCAAAGACTGATATCGAGGCCAAACTATCAAACCTAAGGCTAAAGTGATGACCCAAGCCAAGCAACCAAGATAAGCTCAAAGCCGAGGTGAAAGCTGAGACTATGATAATGATCTAGGCCAAGCTACCAAGACCGAAGCCGAGCTACCAAGTCTAAGGTAAAGTTCGAGATCGAGATTAAGATCAAGGTCGAGCTAAAGCCTAAGGATAAGGTGATGACCCAAGCCAAGCTATCAAGACTGAGATCGAGCTACTAACCTTGAGTCCAAGTTAAAGATCGAGATCAAAGTGATGACCAAAGCTAAGCTACCAAGACTAAGGGTAAGCTATCAAATCCAAGGTTGAGCTAAAAATTGAGATCAAGGTGATGACCAAGACCAAGCTACTAAGATTGATATTAAGCTTCCAAGCTAGAGAACAAGGCAAGAAATCTAAGGTAGAGCTCCGTAAGGTTGAGCTCGCAATGCAGAGCTCCCAGAGACTAAGCTCCTAACATTGAGCACCCAAAGGCCAAGCTCCTAATAAATAGCTCCAAAAAATCAAGCTTCCAAAGACCAAGCTCCTAATGCAAAGCTCCTAAAGTCTAAGCTTCCAATGCAAAGCTCTCAAAGGCTGAGCTCCTGATACTGAACTTAGAAGGCCAAGCAGAGAAGCCTAAGGCTGAGCTCATAAAGGCCAATCCTAAGGCTAACTTGAGAAAGCTGAGATGGAACAACTAAGTTGAGAAGGATAAGGTAAAGGCCGATCAGAATCAAGACAACCAAAATAGGATAATATTCTACGCTACTCTAATCTTCTCTTATATTTTCTCTTTACTACTGTTATCTCAAAATTCTTTTTGACTTAGGCATTGGAGGGCTTGGCTAGAGCTAATTTGGTAAGTTTTTCTTTTCTTTTTGGTATGCAAATCAGCACCTCTTTTCAGATTGACCAACACCTTTCAGGCCATCATAGTCGGGTAGAAGTTTAGCAGCAACAAAATGGCGCTAGAAGAAGGGTTGGGTCTTAGCCCTCCAGCTTTTTTTCTATTTTTTTTTTAAATACTATAAATTGGTACTCAGTATAAACTAGCAAAAAGATCCACCTCGAATCCCACCAAGTTACAGCGAATTTGAGGCAACCCGATCATGAAGCTGAACTCGGCCAATTGATAGTCCTATAAGAAGATCCTTGAAGTAGTGCTCCTCATATCGAAACTATTACTACTACTTCCGAGGTGCTACTGAGGTCGATTGATCCAAGCTCGATTATTGCTCAGATGTAGCAACCTAAGAGGAAGGATGAATTGGGCTACTAAAATTTTTTTATAATCTTAAAACAAGTATGTACTCAATTAAAATAAATAATTGTACGTTAGAAGCAATAAAATAAATAATAAATCAATGTACAAGATAAGAACTAGAACAAGCAACACAAACATACTAATTTATAGTGTTTCAGTGCCAAACCTAGCATCTACATCCACTCTTCAAGTCTTCTTATATGAAAATTCTATTATAATCCTCTTAATTATAATATGGTTGTTTTAATTGGATTCATAATTAATTCAATCAATTATTTATTAGCAAGCTCATAATTAGTTTAATTAATTTTGCATAAAAAATCAACCAAAATCTCTCCAACTAAATCACCCTAGATTTAGCTAATACAATATCTAATTGTGAACTTAGACAAGCCTATTTTATAAGTTTCTATCCCAAGAAACTTATAAAGAAATAAAATATACAATGAAAATAAGAAAGCATAAGTAAGAGCAAAAAAAGAATAAAACTCATAAAAGCGCGGTTGAAGTTGATGATGAATGCTCGTTGAAGCTTAAACTTCTTTCTTCAATGAATAGAAACTTTTCAATAATTACTAAGGATTTTCTCTGGAAGCTTACTTAATTAATTGCACTTAATTCCTTTTTCTTTGACTTTCTCAAAAAAATTTAATACATTCACTAAGAACTTGAGTTTTTCTCTTTTCTTTTCTTTTAAATCTATTTTTTTTAATTGATTTTATATCTTAAATATACTTAAATTTAGTTGAAAAAGGATGTACTAACTATTGGAAGAGATCAAACTAACCATTGGAAGTCAAATTTGTTAAAGCAATAGATCTCTATATAGGATCTTGAGAACCGCCGCAAAATAGCCACAAACTAGTAAAAAGAATGCGATAAAGAAGAGGAATGCCAAACAAGGCAGGTGGCTACAAGGAGGAGACTTATGAATCCTTTTGCACTAGGATTTCTTGCAAATCCTAGAAACTCTATATCTTGGACAACATCGAAACCTAGAGATCAATCCAATTAGAAGGACAACCAAGAGAGAGGATGCTTAAGAGAAGATGGAGGATGGCCATAAAGGGGGCAGCAAGGATTGAGGCGCCTTGGATGGAGGGCGCCTACACCAAACTCTATGGTGCTAGAGTTTCTTCCTCTTGGAGGGTAGCAGCTGGGGTTTGAGAGAGAGAGCTAGGGCATGAGGAAGAGTCAGAGAGGAGAGAGAATGTTAAGGAGAAAATAATTTCTATTTCTTGATTTCTTAGATCAATTATATCTTTTGTGTGTGTGTATATATATACATATACAATTGGTCAACTTGATCCAATCCAAAAACTCCTAATAGCTAACCCACACATGATTATACTCATCCAAGCCCATATACACCTATGACTTGCATGCTCTTACCCTCTTTGGGTTCAAACCTAGTCCAATTGTGGATTAGCCTCTTAAGACCCATATTTTCTAGGCCTCAAGACTATGGAGGGCTGAAATGCCTCCACCCTAAGACCAAAATTGGCCATAGAACCTTCCATGATGCTTTCTGGACTTCAAATTTGGCCTTTTTCTTAGCTATCAAAGGCTTGGGAGCACCACACCTAAGCCTATAATCTTCATCTTGGTACCTCAAAGCCATTGCAAAATTAGATCTATCCATTAGGCCCATCAGCACCACATACCTATGAAAGCTTTCTCTTAGGAATAGTCTTCGTAAGTACATCAACTTGGTTCTCCTTTATGTAAACTTTTGACCAGCTCCATCCTTGTCTTCTTCTACTTAGCTCTCTAATTCGATAGTATCTTATATCAATATATTTAATCCTTGTATGATAGACCAAATTCTGGACCAATAATAGTGTACTCTAACTATCATAGTGTACCCTGACAGCTTTCTATGCAAGCCTTATTTCTAAAGTTAATCCTTGCAGCCATAATACTTCCTTTACTGCCTCTATAATATTGATATACTTCACTTTAATTGTAGATAATGTCATGATGGGTTGTAAGCATGATCTCCAAAAAACTAGACCCCCATTCAAGTTGAACACAAATCCTATAGTAGAATGCCTGGTGTCCACATCTCCTTCAAAATTCGCACATCCACGAACCCAACCATCTGATCCCGAGAGCTTTCTTGAAAATGTTGGAAGCTTACCTCAATTATTTCCTTACTGTCCATAGCAAATGCCGACTCCAACTATGCCCATCAAATATCTGAAAGATATCCTTCAATTCTCTCCAATGCTCTTTGCCAAGCTTTGCCATGAACCTATTGACCTAGCTCATTGCATGGATAAGATCCGGCCTACAATACATCATTATATATATGAGGCCTCCCATACTTGAAACATATGGTATCCTCTTCATCTTCTCAGCCTCCATCTTGGTCTGGGATGATATAGACTTCAAAAGAGTGATATGAGCGGCTAATGGTAGTGCTGTCGATTTTGCATCCCTCATGCCAAATCTCTCCAATACCTTTTGAATGTAACCCTCTTGCAACAAATGAAGCATCCTCTTTGTTTTGTTCCTTGAGAATTTTCAGATCCAAGAATCTTCCTAGGGTGGGACCTAAATCCTTCATCTTGAACTTTCAAAATAAGGTTGCCTTTAAGTCCTGCACTACACTTCTATTCCTGCATGCTATCAATTTGTTGTCTACATACAAAAGTAGATAAAGCCTAAACTTATTCCTTAAGTATTTTGACATACATATAAGGATTATACTCACACTTGGTATGGCCGATGCTCCTCACATACGTGTCAAAATACACTTGTACCATTACCTTGGTGACTGCTTCAACTCATACGATGACTTCTGTAGTAGGTAAATCTTTTCCTTCTGAGCCAGATTCTCAGAACTCCTTTGACTACTTCCATGTAGATCTTCTCCTCAAAATTTTCATGAAGAAAAGCTATCTTCACATTCATCTGCTCCAATTTTATGTTTTGCTCAGCCATAATTGATAGTAGTACCCAAATTAAAGTATGGCATATAATATGAGAGAAAATCTCTGTATAGTCCACTCTTCTCTGTGAGTATCTCTTGGCTATAAGCCTTGCCTTATACCTCACTCCACTCTTGCTTAGAAGGTACCTTCTTTCTTGTGAAGATCCATTTGGTGTCAATAGGTCGAGCATCTTTGGGTAAATCCACCAGCTATTATGTTTGATTATTTTCCTGAGACTTCATCTCCTCTATCATGGCTTGCATCTATGATTCTCTATCTGAACTCTGTAGGACCTCTTCATAACTCTCTAGATCTCCATTGGCAGTAATGAGAGTATAGAAAATGGTCTGATTGAATACCAAAATGAACCGATTTGCAGATTGGTATGCTTAGGCTTATGCAAAGCCACTCTTAATATGCTGTGTCCTTACGTTCAGTGTGTGTATAGCTCGGCTTGCACCTCCTCCTAGATAGATGGCTCTCCTTTCTGGTCCTCCACATGTAGGAATGTTCCTTCTTAGCTTCATTTCTAAAGAAACATGTTTAGAAGTAGAGGTTAAAGGTACATTACCTGACTAAGAAAGCTATCCACGGCTATCCTGTCTTGCCTTCTCAACACCATCTACACTTCTTTCCCTCTTCAAGATGCTTCTCTCATCAAATATGATATTTTTATTAATTATAGACTTCTGAAAATGAGAATCCTATAGTAGATAGCCCTTGACTCCTTGTGGATATCCGATAAATATCAGTTTATGCAACTTCGGATTTAATTTGCCCCTTTCGGTTACCTCCACATGTGCATAAACTGAGTAACCAAAAATTTTCTGGTGGCTAAGCTTCACCTTCTTCCCACTCTAAATCTTCTTTGGAATTCCTCCTTTGAGCTTGCTAGGAGGAGACTTGTTGACAAGCAAACAAGAAAAAGTTATGGCATCTCCACCTTCTTCCCACTCTAAATCTTCTTTGGAATTCCTCCTTTGAGCTTGCTAGGAGGGGACTTGTTGACAAGCAAACAAGAAAAAGTTATGGCATCATCCTAAAAAAACTTTGGAAATGATGCTTGCAACTTCAAGCTCCTGGTCTTCTCTATAAGTGTGCGGTTCATCCTTTCTACTATATCATTCTATTGAAGAGTCATCCTTATTGTGAAATGGTGTTTAATGCTATTCTCCTCATAATAATTTCTGAACTCATTGCTTGTAAACTTTCCATTGTCAGACCTCAGGCACTTTACTGATTTTTCAGTCTTCTTTTCAACTTCAACTATTCAAGCTTTAAATCGGGCAAACCTGTCCGACTTCTCCTTGATTAAATACACCCAGATCTTTCTTGAAAAGTCATCAATGATGGTCACAAAATATTTTGCCCTACTTATAGTTGAAAGAGAAGTTGGTCCCCATACATCCGAGTGCACCAACTCAAGCACTCCCGCATTATGCTTGAAACCGACAAACTTAACTCTGTATTGTTTGCCATAGATACATGGTTCATAAAGATCATTTCCTTCCTTCTTTAATACTGGAATCAGATTTTTCTTGCTCAATTCAGTGAGCCCTCTATCACTCATGTAGCCCATTCGATAGTGCCATAGCCGATAAGCCAATTACTCCTTCTATGCTGCTATAAGCACCTCTGCACCATCTATCACAATTGAGCTCTCTATGCTATAGAGATTATTGCTCAATTTGCTATCTCTCATCACTACCAAAGCCTACTTGATAATCTTCAAACACTCGCTGTCCAATTGACAACTGAATGCTTAACCCTACTTTTCTAAGTAGCCTAATGAAATCAGGTTTCCTCAATTTCGGGATGTGTTTGATATTCATAAATATCTGTATGACTCCATCATATATCCTCACTCTTATTATGCTTACTCCAGCAACCTTATAAGGGTGGTCATCACCAAAGCTAACACTCCCTCTATTAGTTTTGATATAGATTGCAAACCAGTCCTAATATGAGGTATAGTGATATGAGCATGCTGAATCAAGTGTTCACTTGCTATTGCACTTTATGGAACCATCTGACAATACTAGTAGATCATCTTTATTATTCTTAGAATGAATCAGCATCCATGCTGGCTGAACCACCCTTCAAAATGCCTTTTTCCCTTCTGAGTCTTTAGAAGCAAGAAGTTCCTCTTAAAATGCCCAACTTCATGGTACTTGTAGCACTTTACAGTTTTCATAAGACTTAGATTTGCCCTTAGACTTGCCTCTAATCCTTTTCTTAGGTCTCCTATGCCTCTCATTTATGGTAAGAACCTCATAATTTGAGCCTTGCTTGCAGATCTTCTCCCTCTACTCCTTTAACCTCAGAACACTAATAACCTTCCTCAAAATTCAGGGATTCTTTCTTATACACCAAGGTTGTTATGAGGCCATCAAAGGATATGGAAAAGTGAACATAACAACAACAACACTCTATCCTCCTCATCAATCTTCATATCAAGACTCATCACATTCGAGCAAACTTGATTAAACTTTTGGATATGACTGATGAAATCTCCTCCTCTGAGCATTCTTAAGCTATATAACTATTTCTTCAACTATAGTTTATTTGTCATGTTCTTGCCTATGTATGTCTTCTCTAACTTCTCCTAAAGCCCCTTCACTGGGGTCACTATGCACATCTCAAGTAAAACCCGATCAGCTGAGGCATATCCTAATTATGCTATATGTGATCATCTTTAGTTCCTCCCAATCCTCAACACTAATTTTTTATGCCTCTCCTTCGCCAAGATCTTATAGATTCTTTATTGTACCGATAAATCCTTCATTCTTTGTTGCCAAATAGTGAAGTTTTACTTGCCATCAAACTTTTTAAAATCTACCTTGAAACTACTAGAAGCCATAGCAAAAAAACAACCATAAAATAGATTTTAGAAAAATCTCACCAGGGGGTTGTGCAGATTTTGTTTCTCTTTGATAGTTTTTTTCCTTTTTCCTTCCCATGCAACTAAATGTCGAGGGGCTCTTCTTCTTGACTCCTACCATATATAGAAGTGCTCACCAGGGATCTAAAAACATGGATTAGCAAGAAGAAAAATTCTAAGAAGGGGCAGACAAGAAATCCTAGCATGATGAGGACTTATCTTGTTGGCTGTCTTGCACTGCACCTAGCGCTCCAGAGACTCCTCCCAACCTTGCTTTGATATTAATTATTAGAGCAGTGGACCTCTACGTGGGATCTTGAGAATCACCATAAAATAGCCACAAACGAGCACAAAGGATATGGCAAAGAAGAGGAATGCCAAACAAGGCAGGCAACTATAAAGAGGGGACTTGTGAATCCTTTTGCACTAGGGTTTCCTACAAACCCTAGAAATCCTATATCTTGGGCAACATAGAAACCTGGAGATCAACCAATCAGGAGGACAAATCAAGAGGGAGGATGCCCAAGAGAAGATAGGAGGGTGACAAGGATTGAGGTACCTTGGATGGAGAGTGCCTGTTCCAAACCCCAGAGCACTAGGGTTTCTTCCTCTTAGAGGGTAGCGGCTAGGGTTTGAGATTAGAGAGAGCTAGGACATGAAAGAGAGTCAAGAGGAGAGAGAATGTCAAGAAGAAAATAGTTTCTATTCCTTGATTCTTTAAGCCAATTATATCTTGTATACACACACACACAATTGGTCGACTTGACCCAACCCAAAACTCCTATTAGCTAACCCACGTATGATTGTACTCACTCAAATCCATGTACACTCATAACTTGCATACTCTCACTCTTCTTGAATCCAAACCTAACTCAATAGTAGATTAGCTCCTCAAGGCCCATGTCTTCTAGGCCTCATAACTATGGAGGGCTGAATGCCTCCACCTTAGGACCAAAACCGGCACCAAAATATTCATGAATGCTTTATGAACTTCAAATCTTGGACTTTTTTTTCATCATTAGAGGTTTTGGAGCACCACACTTGAGTATACAAAATTTATCCATTGGAAGCTTGAGGAAAAACTAGCTATTATGCTATCACTCGTAATCGAGTCGATTTAGATTAAGTAGGAGCTGACTTGTGTAGGCTAGGGCTCACTTCGTAATTCAGAAAGAGTTAGCTCGAATACTGTTCTACGGAAATATTTCTATCTTTCTAGGAGAGTCGACTCATAGTTAAGTAGGGGTCCACTCCTCTACTCCAAGAATACAATCATTAATATTATACTCCAATGTTTTATACTTATCAAAATTAATTTAGGGATCAACAATCTCCTAGTTTCTCTCTCTTTTTAATGATGGCAAAATTTTGAGTATATGCAAAATAAAGCATCATCTGATTTTAAGATTTATACCAATTTATGTATAATTAACATAAAGTAAATAAGTAGATGCATTTAAAAAATACTTCATAAATAAATTATATAAAATTCAAATTAGTTCAAGCATACATTCAAATTTCAGAGTAATTGAGGAGCTTAAGGATATAAGCATAAAAGATCAAATCCAAAGTATTTAATCACTTCAAAATTAATATATCAAAGTACTTTTGGCTCAAAAGCTACTTTTCTAAAAAAAATTAGACTTAATCACCATAGTTATACTTAACTAATCTCTCTCCCCCTTTTTAATAAGTTAGAGTTATCAAAATAAATTATATTGATATTAAATATAAGAGTTGTAATTTCATTTATAATATGATCAATGCAAAAATCATAACAACTAGTGGCAAGCATTAAAGCATATAATATATCAAGCAAATCATTTCTATTTCAATCAAATTTCAAGATAATTGATGCAATCAATAAAAGATTAAATTCAAAGAATTAAATACAACAAAATATTTTAAGTTTAAATATAAATTTCTCTCAGAAGATTCGGCATACCAAGCAAAAATTATCTCATTGCTCCTACTTTTTTTTGAAAAATTCATTTGCTCATTTTCTTCAAAAATTTTTCAAAATCAATTATATTGGTATTGAGAATAATAAGTATGAGATTTAAAATTTGATCAAGACAAAAATTATAAGAACAATCATAATAGAAAAATCTAATAAATAACAAGTTTTAAATTTTATAATTATATTAAAATAAATTTTAAATTTAAATTTCAGATGAAACTATTGAAGAGATTTTATTTTTTATTACTAATTATCATATTCTTTACTATTCTTCAAACATATTTCATCTCCCTCTTTTTATCATTACATAAGCAGAACAAAAGTCATAATAAAGAGAAACAAAATAAAACTAATTAACACAAGATAATATTAGTGTTAAAAGTGATTATTAGTATATAGCAAGATTTCAAAACAATATATCAAAGAGAAAGTCCATGATAAATAGTATACAATCAAGATTCAGGCATTGCTTACTCTTTTTGCTCTTTTTATATTCAATTGATGTAAATGTATAATCATAGCAAATAAATTAATATAAATTCTAAAAGATTCAAGATGAATTTATATTACTCCCTTTTTGATTTGCAATAAAAGTACTAATAAAAAAAAAATAGCAAATTTCAATGGCATAAACACAATCAAGGTTAAGAATTGAAAAAGTCTTGCCAAAATTTTGGAAGATTCTTTCCTTTCTTATATAAAAAAAGCCATGTCTTTGAAAACTCTCAAGAATTTTGAAAAAAAATTTATTTTTTTAATCTCTTTCTCTCTTCTTTGGGTAAATATATATCAGAACAAATACTTCTTAACTTCTTACTCTCCTTTTTGATAATATCAAAAAGAATATGGAAATCATACTAGAGAGAAATATTGAAATATAAGAAGGATAAATTCATTAACAAGTAGAAGTAACACATAATAATTTAAGCATATGCAACTTCATTCATAAGTAACTAAAATATTCATATTTTAGTCCATAAGATAGACAGATAGATATTTTTTACATATTTTAGCTTAACTTGATTTATCTTTCAAAATATAATTAAGAAAAGCAAAAAGATTTATATTTCAAAGATTTCATAAGTTTTACATAAATGAAATTGAAAATAAATTTGAAGGTGAGTTTTAGAAAATATAAAAATAATATAATTTGTACTATAGTAGATTCATCAAAATCAATCTATTTAAGTAAACTATTTTCAACAAACATAGAAGGACTGATTTCAATTTTTTTGTCATTACCATATATTACTATTCCTTTCATCATGCATCCTAAGCATCTATTTATCAAATGTTATGTCTTTTTTGATGCATGGAATGCAAGGTGCACTATAAAATAGTTATGTTTTCTAATTTTTGTATCTAAGCTTTTTTGGATCCTTTGGAGTTAATAAGTATGGTTTCTTTTGAAACCTAAACTTGCTTAACAATAATATTTTTAATCTTTTTTAATGACATTCAAAAGCTTTATGTCCTACTTGATTACATTTAAAAAATTTTATTTTTTTAAAAAATTAAATCATAAACCTGCTTTATCAAAATAGCTCTTTGATTTTTGAAAATTATTCGAAGCTTTTAAAAACTTAAAGTGAACTTATCAATAATAGATTCTTTCTTTAGATTGATATTTTCATTAACCAAATAAGTTCTTTCTTTGAGAAAAAACTTTCTTTATTTTTTTTAAAAATTTTCTTTGTCATTAGCTAAGATTTGATTTGATCTTTTAAACTCTTTATTTTTTTTTTCCTAGCTTTTTCAAATTATTTACCAACTCAATAAAATACTTCTTGTAATTCATCAAAAATAAAATTAATAAAATTTTTATTAATTATCTCATTTTCTTGTGCCATTGAAGCACCAATTGTTTATCTTATACTTTCTTCCTCTTTTTTTCCTTTCTTTGTCTTGCTCCCTTTAGTCGAAGCTTTTTTTCTTCTTTCTAGCTTCTTCTTCTTTTTCATATTCAAGAAAATTTTAAATTTTTTGATGATTAATGATAAATCTTCATCTTTATCACTGGATTCTTTAATTTTTATATTATCTTTTTGATTTGAAGATTAGAATGCTAAAATTTTTTCTCTTGTTACTGTCCCCTTCTTCTTTATTCATTAAGATTTACTTGTGGGTTATGAGAAAATTTAAGAGCCCTTATAAAGATAGTTGATTTAGATCTTTTGCCTCTTGAATTGCTATCATTTTTTACTTCATAAAATCTAGAACAAAGATCTAAGAATCTTTCTTACAAAATCAACATTAGTATAATATTTTTTAATAAATTTAAATCATTAATAATATTCATAAATCTTAAAAATACATTAGAAATAGATTCAAAGAATTTCACTTTAAATATTTCATATTTATGTGCTTGTATACTAATTTTTGATTTTTTTATTTTATTAGTCCCTTCATAAATTATTTTCAATGTAACTCAAATTTTTTTAGCAGAAGAATATGTATATATTCTATTAAATTGATTTTCATCAAGAGTATAATAAAGTATATTCATTGCATTTGTATTCAATTGTGCAAATTTTTTTCTTTATTATTCTATACATTTGCATGTCTAGAAATTTGAACTTCATTAATAATTTTAGTGGGTGTGTATGTGCCATGAACTATTATATTCCATAAATTATAGTATTATGCTTGAATAAAAATTTTCATTCTAGCTTTTCAATAAATATAATCAAATTCAAATTCATAAAAAAGATGTGGTTTTACTAGAGTGTCCTTCATCAAAAGATATTTCAAGGATTATCATTGATTTTAAGTTCTAGATGGTTAAGTCCATAAAAAGTAAAGAAGCATCTACTTTAATACCAATTATTGCCTAGTTACTGAAAAACTTTTATAATCTTAACATAAGTATGTGCTCAATTAAAGTAAATCAAGTAAGTATATGGTGGAGCAATAAATATGTGTAGCAAGATAAATGATCAATGCACAAGATAAGAACTACAATAAGCAACACAAATGTATTAATTTATAGTAGTTTGGTGCTAAATCCAGCACCCATATCCTCTCTTTAAGTTTTTATGCTTGAAAATTTTACTATAATCTTCTTGATTATAGTATAATTATTTTAACTGGAATCCACAATCAATCCAACAAACTATTTTAGCAGGCTTACAATTAATCCAATTGATTTTACATAGAAAATCAATCAAAATCTTTCCAACTAAGTCACCTATAGACTTAGTCAATATAACATCCATTTATGGGCTTGGACAAGCCTATCCTATAAGTTTTTATTTTAAGAGATTTACAAAAAAAATAAAATATATAATAAAAATAAGAAAGAACAAGTAAGAGCAAAAGAAGAATAAAATTCGTTGAAACTCGGTTAAAACTGACGATAAATGCTTGTTGAAGCTTGAACTTCTTTTTTTAATTAATGAAAGACTTTTTAATGATTGCTAAGGATGTTTTCTTGGAAGCTCACTCAGTTAATTGGACTTAAGTTTTTTCTCTTTAACTTTCTCAAGAATATTCAATATCTTCACTAAGAACTTGAGTTTTTCTCTTTTCTTCCCTCTTAGATCTACTTTTTCAATTGATTTCATATCTTAAATATACTTAAATTTGGTTGGAGAAGGTATACTAGCTGTTGAAGAGGTCAAACTAGTCATTTGAAATCAAATTTATCTATTGAAAGCTTGTAGAAAAACTAACCATTAAGCCGTCATTCGCAGTCGAGTTGACTCGAATTAAGGAGCTGACTCATATAGACTAGGAGTCAGCTCGAAGATTGTTTCATAGAAACACTATTTTGTCTTTTCAAAAGAGTCGACTTATAGTTAAGTAGGGGTCAACTCCTCTATTACAAAGGCTTATAAAATACTTCAAATACTTCTCTAACTTTAAGATTTATTTTTCTAAACTTTTTCATTCTTTTTTAAATGCTCAAACTCATTATGCTCCCTATAAAATAAATTAACTACTCTAAGAATATAATCATTAGTTTCATACTTAAATATTTTATACTCATCAAAATCAATCTTTGGATCAACATTAATGGCTCCGATCTTGCATGAAGGGAATCTGAACTCACAAGAAAAGTCCTCTAACCAGAGTTATTTTTGATGAGGAACCTCCAACACTCAAGCTAGATAGAAGGCAAAGAATAGTGGAAGGAAGAGGGAGAGACTTGAGCTTACTTGGGGTCCTTAACCTTCTCTATTTATAGGGGATGATTGAAGGGTGTTTCTATGATATGCGGTGATCGGATCTATGAGGATCCCACTCTGCATGGTGGGTGTGGTCAAGATGAGTTATCCGTTGGCTATTTTAGATAGGTTATAATCATTATTAGGATTTAGGGTTGACTCCACTATTAACCACCACTGAAAATTTTAGGTAGGTGTGATTTGAATTTTTACCTTGATCCGATCTGAGAATGACAAGACAGTCATAATTAAGGAGGTCCATTCCTTAGCATATATCAAGATCAATGCCTTACCTCTCGTAATAGAAATGAGTCGAGCTCAAGATCTTGGTTAGTCGAAAAATGATAGATAACCCCATATAAGGACTCTCAAAGTCACGCTCCTCATATCAAAATTAGTCAAGCTCAAAACCTAGACCAACCAAGAAGTGAGGGATAACCCCATAAGAGGACCGTCAAAGTAGCACTCCTTATACTAAAATAAGTCGAGTAGAAGATCTCAACCAATTGAGAAATGAGTGGTAACCCTATAAGAGGATCCTTGAAGTAGCACTTCTCAAAGTAAAATGAGTTGAGCTCAAAATCTTGGCCAACCGAGAAGCAAGGGATAATTTTATATGAGGACTCTCGAAGTCGCACTCCCCATATCAAAACAAGTCGGGCTCAAAACCTAGGCCTACGAGAAGCGAGAGATAATCCCCTTAAGAGGACCCTCGAAGTAGCATTCCTTATACCGAAACAAGTTAAGCAAAAGACTCAATCAACCAAGAAGTGAGGATCAACCCATAAGAGAACTCTCGAAGTAGTGCTTCTTGTATTGAGACGAGTCAAGTAAAAGATCTTGGCTAATCGAAAATAGAGGGATATCCCACATGAGGATTCTACAGAAATGCTTCTCATATGATACGAGTCGAGCAAAAAATCTTGGCCAATTGAGAAGAGAGGGACAGCCCATATGAGAATCCTTTAAAATTGCTCTTTGTAGCTAAACGAGTGGAGCGGAAGACCTCGGCCAATCAAGGAGAGAGGGATAACCCACATGAGCAACTCCTAGAAATACTTCTTGTACCAAAAATGAGCAAAGCTGAAGATCTCAGCCAATAGAGGAGAGGAGAATAACAAAAATGGGGACTCCTAAGAAATGCTCTTCATACCAAAAATGAGCTAAGTTAAAGATCTTGGCCAACTAAGAAGATGGGGATAACCCAAATAGGGACCCTTTAGAAATATTTCTCATGCCAGATACGAGTCGAGCTGAAATTGACCTCAACCAATTGAGGAATGGGGACAACTCAAAAACCAACGAGCAAGGGTAGAAATCCACGTAGACCTTAAATACAAGTATTACAAAAGAAACAAGATACAATTATGAACAAAATTATTTTTAGTAACATTCAAAATTTTTATTTATGAAATAGGTCAATAAGCAATCAGAGTACTTCCTTTGTCCAAGTTAAAGAAAATACCTCTGATTTGAAAGTGGAGGGCATGTGATATAGTATGATAATAGCTTACCTATCACGAATGGATATATGGCAAGAGATTTTGAATAAATTTGAATTTTAAATGGAGGATCCAGATAAGGAAGGAGGTTATGGTTGATTCGAATTTCCAAATAAGGAGGTTATTGTAATCTTTTGATTTTCATTTCCAAATTATGATAGATCCATGCTCCGGCACCTATATAAATAGTGTTAAATGGACTCTAGAGGAACAAGCTCCAAATGAGAGGAAATCCCTCAACTCAAAGCTTTTATGGTGAAAGGCTCTTAAGCCCTCATCCATTATTCTACTCTTCTTTCTTGTAGGCCAAAGGTCTATAAGCCCAAGGCTGATGCCGAGGTAAAAACTGAGGCTTAACTATCCAATCTAAGGTCGAGGTGAGGTGAAGACTAAGATCGAGGCCGAGCTATCAAATCTAAGGCTGAGGTGAAGACTAAAATTGATATCGAGCTATTAAACTCAAGGCTGAGCTGAAAGTCAAGGTCGAGATGAAGACTGAGATCGAGACCGAGCTACTAAGTTTAAGGCTAATGTGATAACTCAGGCCATGCTAACAAGATTGAAGTCGAGCCTACTAAGTCCAAGGCTAAGAGAAAAGCCAAGATCGAGGTGAAGACTAAGACGAGAATGAGCTACAAGCCCGAGGCTGAAGTGAAGGCCAAGACTAAGGTGATGATTGAGGCCAAGCTACCAAGCCGAAGTCCAAGATAATGACCTAAATTGAAATACCAAGATGAGGTTGAGCTACCAAGTCCAAGTTTGAGGTAAAGGCTAAGGCTTAGGTGATAAACCTGACTAAGCAACCAAGATCGAAGCTGAGCTCCCAAACCTAAGAGAAAAGTGAAGGTTGAGACTAAGATGATGATCAAGACCAAGCTACCAAGACAAAGGCCTAGCTACTAAGCACAAGACTGAGGTGAAAGGTCTAGATCGAGGTCAAGCTATTAAGTCTAAGGTCAAGATGATGAGGCCAAGCTAGCAAGCTTAAGGCCATGGTAAAAGTTAAGACTAACATGATGAACTAGACCAAGCTACCAAGATTGAGGCTAAGCTACCTAGCCCAAGGCCGAGGTGAAGGTCAAGATTGAGATTAAGATCGAGGCTGAGCCATCAAGCCTAAGGCTAAGTGA